>QYTT01089241.1:85461-96311 GCA_006980735.1 Dasypogon diadema | reverse complement strand
CATTAGGACATGAATGTCCTTCTTTGCTAAGTAAACCCAATGCATTCGTTGTGTGTGGAGCCCAGCGATAGAGTCATGGATTTTCGGGGATGAGTTTTCAATTTTGCTTTTGCTGTCGATATTATTTCTAGGCAGGTATGTTGTGTTGTTAGCCTTTTTCGTTTTACTTTTTGAAAGTCCTACAGATTTTGAGAAATAAATCAAGAAAAACACAGCGGAGTGGTGTAGGGAATTTTGTTGATAAGCTTTGTATTCGCATGACTGAAATCAACTGACGTTGATTGACGTTCGTCTGTCAAAATGAGGCAATGCATTTTAAATTTGTGTTTTATTTCAATTTTATTTGGAGTTTGGGACGAAAGAAGTCGTTCTCGGTTTGATTTTGAATGCTTACAATGCTGTTGCTTGAGATAAGATATCAAAAGTATTTCCCTGGGACACTCTACAAGAAGACTTAAGTACAGTTGTTGTGTTGGATTTAATTTTGAGATCTGTTTCCAAAATACAGGTACATTGCAATTAGAAGATGGTATTTTTATGGTTTTGGCAATATTGAAATTATAGCCCATGCTCGGTCGTATTTTTAACTTTATTTAAGTGATTGTGTAGTATTTGTAAAAAGAATTTTAGTTAGTGTGAGTAAGAGTTATATATATTTATTATATTTATTTTATTTTTCCAGGTAAGAACCAGAAGGTTATAACAAAATGACGCATTCGAACATATCCTGTAAGGTAGGAATTTTATTTTATTCAGTTATGAGTTGTCAATAACCTGAAAAAGTGTCGATACATTTTTGTCAAACTACACAGATTAATATTTGATTAGTTACCAAGAGCTATGTACAAATTTTTCAGCTTCTAATCAGTTTTAGAAAAGATACGTGCGCAAAGTGTTCCAGTTTTACTACAAAATCTATAATAGTAGCTGGACTTGTGCATACAATGCCCGTATCATCAATATATCCAAAGACATGCTTGGATTTGTTATATATATATCATCCGATTATTAAATTCCCAGCATTTCTGCATAGCTTGGCATACGATGAAGATCTGATCAATCGTTGATCTATCCTTGTAAGGCTGTTCTGATATTCGCCCTTGATCTATCTGACGTATTTACGGCAAAAAATCTCCTCTTCGAGATGTATCCTTCTTCTTTTCTCATCAAATTATTGATTGCACGGTGTGTTTCGATTCATAACTATGTTTTTCTAACAGATTTTAGTGTCTGTTGTTAATTATAACAGAGTAATGTTGACAGTAATGTTGTTCTTGCTGCATGTGCCCTAGCGTTGTTTTGATGAAAGAATATACCTTCCGTTTTGAAAGCAAACATGGTCGTTTTTCTTGTAGCTCTGACTTTAAGCCTCTCAAGATGCTCGGAGCAGATGTCCTTCGTTATCGTCTGGTTTGGGTTTAATATATATAGTGCCTTCTTTCCCTTACCCACTGTCTTCTGCCTTTGACACTGTTGTAAAGGATCCGTCACAGTGACTATTCGGACCAAAAAAGGTTCATTTCTTAAACGTCTCAGCAAGAAGGAGCAAACATTTACTCTCTGCACGCGATTAGACTGCGAAAGTTCGTTTAGGAACCCATTGACCCAACTTGCTGACTTTGCCGATGGCATGATGGTATCGATGAATGGTCGAATGACCAAATCTAAACTTCTCCGTTTGCTCTTCAACAGTTACGAAGTATTTGGGTTTTCTACATCGATGTATGAAATACTTGACTCCTTATTACCTAGCACTCATATACAAGGCTCATTTCAGACCCAGACTTGATTTTAATTCCGATATTTGGGCAGAAGCAGGACGTACTGCATTGTCCACGTTAGACAAAGTGCAAAAAAAACTAAAAAAAACTCACTGGTTATGAGGCGATTACTTTCAAAACCGATTTTCTGAAGCAGCGACTTAATGTTGTATTGCCGAGATAGATTCCGTTGTAAGTCGAGGACTATCTGTATGCACATGTATGAAAGAGACAAACACAAGGTCGTAAGTGTGAATCGTCTTAAGTCGTATCATCGTATATCGGGGACACCCTTTTGTCACCGAGACGAAATCTAGCAGAACAGTGACGTTTCGAGAATCGTTGTTGAGTCGAACTATACGAATGTGGAGCACAATACCCTCTTCTATTTTTCTTGACGACTATAGGGCACGGTTATTCAGTCAGGCAGATCTGCATCGATCCAATCGACCTCCTAATATTCCTTTCTACCACATCCCTATTTCCCTTCTAGCTTTGGCAGGGTTCACCTTCAGCTTTGGCAGTTTTACCAACTATAAACTCTACACTATATGCCTACATATATATCTTATAAGATTCTTTGAATAATTCTTTCATGTCGCAGTTTTGGGGACCGCTACTCCCTACTTTCTTTGATTCGTGATTTATGTGACACCCTGTACATGCTTTCTAATCTTTGTAGGAAATATGGTTTTAAAGACAGCTCACTGTATGCACGAAATAAATCGCCTACACGAATTGGTTGCTAATGCTGCACTACATAAATATCTGAATGTCGACAAATTTCGAAATATAAATTTTTCTGAAAAGGACCACATTTTTAATACCTAAATTTCATTTTCTTTCTACTGATCCCACGTATTTTCCATTAAACAAATGACATTCATGCAACTGTACCCTAGTATTGAATTTCCTTTTCTACATTATATTAAGTCTGATTCAGTATACTACATAGAACCCACCCACATAACTCCAGGTAGAAATGCTTGTGTACTACAAATCTTCAGGTATACAAATGAACTTCCCGCGCGAACTTAACCCTTTCAAGCCTCATTTAGCATCATCTAAATCATTTATCGTTTCTTGTACACATCAAAAACAGCACTATAGCAACTCAGTATGACATGATCCTAACCCTCCCACAACCTCAAACCCACTATTAAGTGACAACTAAAATTAAATTTTACGCAAAATTTCAATCAACTGAAAAGCTTCCAAAATTAATTTCACTTCGTTTTTGTTTATTGTGATGAGGACTATGAAATTTTTAGAGGGGCAAACGGGGTAAAAACCACCGAACAGCAAGATGGGTAAAGGGAGCGCGAAATATGATGGGAAGTGTTTAAATCCTATATATCCACGGTCCCTGTGGGATGGGCTTTTTCATAAGATTAAAAGTGGGATGATAAGACCATTTCCTCGAAAGGGGTTTCAGTAATGAGCTCCTTGACAATGCAAGGAAGACGGTATATAACACAAAGTTTTCTTATAGGATCACAATTTACTTAAAAGACGCATTGTGCGGCCAAACTCCAGTGAGCAAGCATAACATGCTTTTTTATGCCATTTGGGTCCTAATTGTCAATTGGAGGAGGCCAATTCACAGTCCCTCCAATAAAATAATACAAATCGCAATTAGTCAAGGCCAAGCACCCATTGTTCCGTACCGGTGGCGATAACCTAACAAGCTCTCGTTTGGACATTAATTCCTATTGCGATTGGTTCCTCACTTGACCAGCATTCGTCCAATATAGATATGTATATAACTATACATCTATTTACCTGCCTTCTTTTTGTACCTGCCGCCAAAGTAATTTTCGAGGTAATTGACCATAATGAAATTATGTAACTCCCTTGGTAATTTTCGCTGTTAAACAATAGCGAAAAATTGTTGAAGCACTTATTAGTGTAGAGTATTTACACGCAATTTCTAGTGTTAGTTTTTAGGTACGAGTATCATTGTTGATTTCTCTGGATTTTATTTTAATATTTCGCCATAACTTTATTTAAATGTTAGTGGACGAATTCTCTTTTATCGTGGGTAAAATCAAAGTTATTTTATAACATGGTAATATTCGATGCGACAGGGGTGGATCCAGACTTTCGATTTGAGGGAGAGAGAGAGAGAGATAGAATTTAAATTCGTTTTTTTTTTCTAAAAAATGAATATTAGTTCAAAAAAAGTCTACTTCTTCTTCTAATATTTGCCTAATATCGAGCTTAACGTCTCTGTGGATATGCAGCATTTGCTCTTCATCAGCTAAAGTGGTATCAAACCTTGGATACCTATAAAAATAGGTGTGATCTTCAAAGTCAAATACCTCGAATACACAGTGAAGAAATCATCTCGGGTATTTTGCAGTCTGTTAAGCCTCAGGGGTCTATTTCCCCAAACTTTTATTTATTTAATTTTATATATTCAATTTTAATTCTTATAAATTAAAATGTAGTCCTGTGTTTTGGCCAACATCGCCGCATTACTGTAAGCTCCGGGAGAAATTAGACCTGAGCCATTGAAGCACAAAAACTGACCTGACTCGCCGACCTTTTAGTTTTCCGAATTTCAAAAAATCCTTTGTCGCAGTAATTTAAATATGTTAAAATTTAAAAATATACAAAAAGAATCTCGATTGCTTCAACTCATCAGGGTGGCATACCTTCTTTCTTGAAAAGGATCGTTATTTGTGAATGTTACTGCTTCGGATAGATTGAACGAAAACTCCGTGAAAAGCAACCTGCATTAATCAATTAATATGGACCCATCTTACCTCATGTCCTTTTTCAACTTTCCAAAAGTTTGGAATCACTCCTGCATCAGAAAATGCTTAGAGAGAACTGCTCCCCCTCCTCCTTCCTCTTTCTATTGCTCAGGAATGATTACTTTCCTTCGCTATCAAGGTGTGAATTTAGTTTGCTCATTTTATACTTCCAAGCGCTTATCCTCTTCTTTGTAATAATTTTTTGATCGTGGTCCTCTCAGACAAAAAAAAACTAAGTACGCCACTGGACAGAGCCTCTGGAATTCAGGCCTTTGAAGGGTATATTGCTTCTAAAAAGCAAGAATTCTTCAAAAGGGATCGTGGATGCAAACGTTCCATACCTTAATTAGAATTGTCATTCTCAACTTTAGAAAAGAAATTGAAGATTGAAGAGAATTGAAAAGATTTTTAGTAAATGATTTCATTATTGAAGATGGCTGATGTGGCTGACGATGACAATAACGTTCCTTGTATCTAGTTCGAAGCAGACTCTTGCGTAGTTTCGCGTGAGCTCTCAGAAAACCTGCGAGGAACATTGCATTGACATAGTGTAAGGATTGATTCTGCGTACATTTCTTAGCAACTTTTGGAGCCAATCTGACAGTGTTGTGCTCCAAGCAAAATTTCGATACAATATATCGATATTCTCATCATACCAGAAAAGTATCGTTATCTGGATATATCAATATAAAATGTATCGATATATCGATATTTGATATTGAAACCAAACTGGATAGCCATTTTTACCCAACTCGTCCATTGAGTCAAATAAAATCGAACGAAACGACAATCCTGTTCATACCTATAGGATTTTTTGAAGAAGAACTTTAACTTCTGCTTCGAGATTACTTCGAGAAAGCGAGTTACTTGCCGAATTGTTTGCAGGGAGCCAACACGTAAACTAAACTAAATATATACATACATGTTAATTGTTGCTTTTGTTTTACAATCGGTGTTTCTTGGTTTTTATGGTTGCTTACCTGTGTTCACCATATTATTTCAAGAATATATTTGGGCTTCGAAAATATTCGATGTTCTCTTGATGCAACCCATTTATTGCCTGGTACAGTTCTTATTCTATTTTCGGCATTTTGGCAAAGGACTACATTTACATTAGAAAGGGATGCGTTCCGAAGATATGAAATCTTAATTTTAAATTTTATTGAAACTTCTAATTTATCGTATATCGAAGAATAATTCGATAATTCGATTCGATAAAATACGTAGACATTATCCTGATAATATCGTGGCAAAGTAGCACGATATATCGATTAGTTATCGATATGCGTATTATATCGCTCATCATTATAGCACACAAAGCGCGCTCAGCGATATCCAAGTCAATTTCTATGTCTAGAAATTCAATATCTATTCCTCCTGATGTAAACATATCCCTTGGCTTGGAAAAATACCTTAGAAAAACATGATTTCCATACCGGAGGCGATTCCTTCTTTCATTACGAATTAGAGCGTAACCAGGAATTGAAATGTGCGTGGATGGGATGCTAACGTTTAATTAAGTAGGCGTTTCGCAGAAAAAACATTTATCAAGAAAAATCGAGACCAATGTAAATTTCTTACACAATCGATTGGAGTATGATTTTATGGACAATTTGTTTCAGGTTAAATTAAAATCCTAGCTCCATTGAATCCACCTATAATCATGTTTCCATGTAGTGAATATAAACTGAATTGTAGTAAACATAGGTTGGTACTCTGTTTCATTTAATAATTGCATCTTCCTAAGATACAATATAGTTTATGAAGGAAGAAAATACTATATCTCGATACTTCTCTAAACCTGTCTACTTAACCACGCAATGAAAATTTACTCTAAATTTTGTCCCACTTTCACCCACATCAAACTCGGGAATAAAACCACTCGACGATGAAGTTTTCAGTTTTCACCCACTGCGCCCATGCCCCACATCCCACACCCTACCTAGGTCTCTTTGTAACTTTCTTTTTACTTTACAATTTTCCACCTTACTCTCATCCAATATTCCTTTCCTCCTTTCCTAAAGTTTCCTTTTTTGTGTAGATAAGGTTCTAAGAAACGACAGTGTTTGGAAGCTACGCGCATCTTATGTGCTATTTCCGTTGCTGCTACGTATTTTGTAAAGAACTTGAGAAAAACAAACAAAAGCCCTGAAAACTTTCATTTTGAACTTATGTAATCCTTGCCTTCTTAAAGGAAACCCTATACCCTATATTGGGTTGGTTAACGCACACATACAGAGATGTATCTTGTATCTATAAAGAAAATTGGAAAGTTCTTTCGTGCACACGTTTTCAACGCATCTAAACTGAATTCTTCTCTATAACAATCTTTTCTGGGTTACTACTTATTTCTATCCCTTAAGAAGAGGAGAAATAGACACAATGTCGTTCTTGTCTCCGTTTTTAGTACAAATTCCTTTCAAGAAGGCTTAAGGTTGCTTGGATGATTGAAAATTGATAGCGATAAAGGAAAATTATTTTTTTGTTCTGATTTTTGTAAGTAAATCGTATGTCACATCAACTTTGATTTAGTATTGCGTCCAATAAAATGAAATTGATAATTTCTACATTATAATTATTTCACTGCATTACTGTTATTATTGTTTTTTAATATTTTGACTGTTCACGTTAAAAGGTAGTCAGGGTTGTGAGGAAACAAAAATAGTGATCTCAATTATCTTCTAAATACCCTGATGCAACCGAAATTTTTAAAAATGATGGTTTAGAACGCATGTATGTAATGTGTTTTGAGGAAACAGGTTATTAGTGGTTATTGAGCATTTTTTAAGGAATTCAGAGGAAATTTTACGTAAATATGTAGCATGGTCCAAGTATTCGTGGCCCTCTTAGAAGGAGCGGTGAGAGAAGAAAAAGACAGTGATTATATTTCGACATATTCTCTCTTTATTTTAACACATTTTTCGCATCTTTTAATAAATACTTTAATATCATTAACATAATAGTCTCAATATTTGTCTTCAAAATGCTGCCTAACTGCCTCATAGATTTCTTCGTCGGAGTTAATGTTCCCTCCCTGCAAATCTGATTTTAGTTTGCCAAATAAAAAATAGTCAGTTGGGCCCAAGTCTAAACTGAAAGGTGGATGATCCAATTTCTCGAAGCCAAATTTCTTAACAGCAACCTTTGAAATAGCAGCAGTGTGTACCGGCGCATTATTGTGTAAAAGGAGTACTTTTCAGGCCAGTTTTTCTCTCCTTTTCTCGACAATAGCTTTACGCAACTTTCGTAGAAGTCTATGTGTATGTGGCATTTACAACAGTATTACCACAAATAAACACAATGTCCAGACATAATGCATTACCCGGGACAAATTTTTGTTTTGCGGCTAGCAGAAAACACAGACGATTCAACAAAAAATATACCCAGTCGCAGAAGAATCATTTCCTAGCCCTTCGATTCCGTTTCCCAACAATGCAGCATGTGTGGTGTGATTGGGCACATTTTTGATGAAGCGTGTGTTCTTTGCTGCTAGCCACAAAATAAAAATTGGACCCAGGCAATACATTAAGTAGGTCTGGACATCTGAGTGTTTATCTGTGGTATTATGTTCCTTGAAGTCCAGCAGCAGAATACCTTCAGTATCCCAGAAAACTGTTATCATGACCTTTCTGATGTCTTGATGATGACCTTCGCTGTTTCTGGCGCTGGTTCTCCGGGTCGATGCCACTCCATTGAATCCCTTTTGAGCAAAGGATCATGGTAAACTCAACTCGCCGTACTTTCTACACTGAGGAAAGAAGTCCTGGAGCCCATTTTGCGCTGATTTTTGTCGCACAAAATGTTCACGAAGATTCCGGAGGACGGTTGTTTTGGATATACTAGTTTGTTCTGCGATCTCTTTGGGATTTAACCAATCCTTGGTCCATCAGAACAACTTTCTTGAACAAATCCACGTTATCCTAAGTAACTAGCGTTGCTGGCCCTCCACAGCGTGGATCATCTTACATTGACTCCAGTCCTCAGCGAAAAAGCTTTGACCAATGTTTAACTATCGAAAATGATGGTGAAGATTCTCCATATAGACGATCCATTCGCTCTTTGATTTCCGTCGGCATTAATCCATCTTTTGTTAAAAATTTCATTACAGCACGGTATTCATTTTTTAACATTTTCAATTTTCTAGGCAAGATCACTTCACTTTTCGAATCACTATTTCAAGCTGTTTCAGGAAATTTTCCCTCAAGAGCTTTTATCCCTCAAAAAGGTTGAGGATATCAAGTAGGAAAAGGATTCCAGGAAATTTTAATCAGAACCCTTCGAGGTCACGAACACTTGGACACCCCACGTATGTCGTATTGAAGATAGTGGCATATTGTACTAGGTTGTTGTTTTTGTTGCCTGTTTAATTGAGCTGCTATGGTGGAAAAGTATCACCAAAGTACTACCCTTACTCCATCTTACTCTATGTTTTCGGAGTTCGGACACCAAAGTAATGTGACTAGTTATGAAAAACGTAACAAAAGTTCTCAAAAAATGTAGCAAGATACCAAAAAAAAAATAGCTAAACTAAACCAGTTTCTGTTACGGGTTGAGAAACTCAACCTAAAGTAAACCCAGAATAAGCCTTCTTTATCATGCAAAGTACTTCACATTCACGTTTTTGTTTGTTTTTTTTTTTTGTAGGTTTTTGTTGAATAAAAACTGTGATAACATTCAAAAATTTCGTAGTTTTAAAAAGTGGCAAAATTGAAAAGAAGTAGCATAGCAGCATTTAAAATAATAGAAAGAAAAAATAGCAGAAGTTTTGCTCCTATAGTAGGAAAGTTGGGAAGTTTCAGTTATAAATTTTGAACCTTTACACTAATATAATCGTCATTTTCTTTAAACGTTATAACGTTTTTTTTACTTGCGATGACTGATGGTAACATTGGAACCTTAAATAATTTTTCTACAATATGTAAGAAAATGTCTCTTCCTCGCGTACATATCCCATTCTGATACCAATCACATTATAACAATTTTGAATCCTACGAGCTGACGCATGAGCCACAAAAAGCGAACCTTCCATATAAAGCATTGCCCAATCGCTCCGTTACACGCGTACAGAATGCGCACCGCTCAACTTCAGTAGAGTAATTGGAATTGCCGTCTTTGTTGACAAATACACTCAAAACTCCCTTCCTTTTAGTAAATAGTTAAAGATTGTAATCTGCATACTCTTCAAAGTTCAAAGATAACTCTTTAAATGGACCCATAATCACCGAAAATATTTTAATTTTCTAGCAATAAGAACAGCCATTAAATGGGCCAAAGTAATGAAAGAATCCCCAAAATTATTGTAATTATGTGATGACAAGTTTAAAAATATTAATTACAATCCTGAATAATCAGAGTTGTTAATAAGCGGATTTTCTGTTGGCGTGGATGCAAATTCTACGTAGGGCTCGACAATATATCTGAGTACCAGTGGTTGAGGAAATTCTACTGACGGGAATTGTAATTGCGAAGCCACTGCGCAACATGCACAGTAATTTCATGCCAAAAACTTCGGCTCACCTGCAACATTTGTCAGGTTAAAATTTTCAAATCTTCTCTTCCCTAATTTCCTAATCTGTGCTGTGTGCATCACAGGGTTATCCCCTGAGCTTAGGGAATACCTTACAAAAATTGTGAGCGGAGTACTGCCACTGTTTAAGTCCTTTCAGAAGTGATTCCGCTTAAGATTTGAGTCCGCTGAAATTTGAGTTCGATCAACATTTGAATTCCATCAAATTAGAGTACAATCAAAAATCGAATCCGTTCAGATTTGAATGCGCTCGAGTTTTGAATTCATTCTGTTTTGAGTTCGCTCAAGTTTAAACGTAGAGAGTATGATGGGATTCAAAACTTAAGCGGACGCAAAATTGCTCAGACTCAAAACTGATCAGACTGATCATACCCAAAACTGAGCTGATTCAAATTTTGATCGGACTCAAATTTAAGCGGATTTGAAATCATTGATCTGCATAAGCGACTCTTCTAAGAGAATACACCAAAGATTTCATTTTCGCAAGTTTTAAATAGTATTAGCAGACATCATGTGTGGTATATGTTTGGATAGGTAGTAACACAGGCTACAATAAACAATGTCAAAATTCACATGTTGATAACGCAACGTTTTGCGAATTGTGGCGGGTTGGAATCCCACCGTCGACTACAGTGTAGCTAAAGCTCAGAGGATACCCTGTGATGCTACAGGCCTACAGCACAGCCTTGGCGAAAAGGAAAGTAGGAAGGAGAGGAGGTAGAGAGTTAGGATATCAAGTGAAGGTGACCATGCACATTCTGCTTGAACAACATAATAACCGCTGTAAGCGGTTGAGTGTTGCAA
>QYTT01089241.1:14723-76349 GCA_006980735.1 Dasypogon diadema | reverse complement strand
AAAAACTGAACGAAATCAATTGCCACGAGAAAAAGGCGGAAGCGTCATTGAGATTTGATGATCGATCATTTTGGGGACAACACAACAGGTTGTTGCTGAACTTTGTACAAATTTGGAAATCGATGAATACTGATCACTGGCTATTGTGTTTGCCGATAGAAATTATGAGATTCTGTCTCAAAAATTGTTTAGATATTCGGCACTGTTTATCTATGCAGTCCACATATATTTTATGGACAATACAACAGATTTTAAGATTGGCATGTGCGGTGAAGAATTTAACAATATAATTGAAGGGCATGCATGAAAGGCCGTAAATTTTCCGAATATTGAAAGGAATAGAGCTCTTATGGAAATATTGATGAATAAATGATTTCAAGCTTTTTTACTTTGATATCCGTGAGCTGCAGGCATGGGGCAAGTATTAACAAGACCAATAAATTAAATTCTGCAAATTAGAAATCGTTGCCCTTTACACAGTTTACGTGAACCCACATCTTACAGGATATATAGGCTACCCAATCTTCTTTAACAGAATCATTGCAAGCCTCGTTACACGCTATACAGAATCATTCTTCATTTTCTGAATCTAAACTCAAAATTCCCTTTTAAACCTTTCCTATTTTATCTTTACCTCTTTTCTTTCGTTGTTCCTCCCTCGTATATATTTTTAATTTTTCTTCAAAGATTTTTGCTTCTTTCTTTACGTTCCTCTTCTAGAGCATTTACTTCTGGAATGTCTTTTGGAATAGTGGACCTTCTTATGTATCGGCCAAGCAGACTCCATTTATGAGGAGGAGCTTTGGGAATAGGCCACAGTTTTGTCGATCTACTTAGTAAGATTGACATCTCCACAACTGGTTTGATGGTTGGGTTATCTCTCAACTGATTAACGACGATATCAAATTTAGACACGGACTGGAATAATTCCCGGTTTTCGAGTTTCAACATAATTTGGACGATCTGCCTTCCAAACTTCCCATTCATAATGTGTTCAGAGTTCCATGCCAACGGTAATGAATCCTTAACTATATATAATATATAATAAATCATCATTGCTTTCCATGGATGATTGTGCATCCAAATCGCTTAAAACTTACTTAGGATGCTCGACCATAAGCTTCCATATCTAATGGATGCAACTTGTGGGAGCAATGGGGCCTTTTTAACAGCTATAATATTAATGTGAGAACCCTCGTTGTCAAGCAAGTGAAGCACAGGTTCACATTCGACGAGTTTTACATGTCGGGTAAAATGATATAAAAAAATCGTTCAAGGTCATCCACCCTGAAGAATTTTCGACTCCAATATATATCGAATCCTCAAAACAATAAATATTGGTAAGATGGCGCTCTCCAGCATTGGCTACGCAGGCGAGCATCACAAGTCCTCCCTTTTTCGTAGAGGTAATGGCTTCTACTTGTTTTTGTCCACGTACAACTACGTTTTTTTGTGAGTTTCTATACTCCTTTCTATACTCCTGTGACTCTTAGATACGATGAATCCATATTTTCGCAAAGAGACTGATGTTTGTAGAGAAATTTCCCCTGGTTCTATTAAAAGACGTTGCTCGTTTTAAAGATACCTTCCGGTGTTCTCAACGATACTCTCGGATTCCTCTTGATAAACTTTGCAAATCAATCAGAATCAGCCATATTGTTCTTATGCCACGAACGCGGTAAATTATTTGTATTGAACCATACTACACACTGATAAGCCAACTTCCTCACTTCTAGTAGAAAGAAACTAAATCCTAGCGCATTTAAGCAAATACCAGGCAATTTTCTCTTTCTCTTCTTCGGACATAAAAACTAATATAGGCCTTGAATAGTCAAAAAAGAAACTTTTTCTTCTTATTTACAAATCTATATAGTGACATGGCATAGGCTCAAATCTTGTGTTGTTTTTAAGACTTCTATTGCCCCCGGATCATACATTTGCAAACTTTCTGATGTCCTATCCTTTCTTTTATATTCCTGCATTCTGGAACAAAAGAAAACCGAGATATGGTAATATTTAATGAAAAAATAATATTGCAGGAAAGAATGGTGAACTAAAGTTTACGGGGGAGGTAGTATCTTGTTACATTTTTTCCCGAAATTTTGTCACTATTATTTGGGACGTAAATCAATAGAAAGAGTTATTAAATTCCAAAACCAAGAAGTAATATGCTGGGGGTCAAAATTCAGTGGCGTCGGAACCTGTTGTGCCATACATACATACCTAGGAATAAAAAGTCCACTCAATATTCAAAGAAATGCTTAAACCTTCGAAACTGAAAATCTAGGGCCTGGGAAAATATGGATAATTAAAGTAGATAAAAGAGATATTTTTTCTTGAACAGTGTGGTTTCCAGTGCTACAATAGTGGACAACATGATGAAATACTTTCTGTGCTTTGCTCAATAAAATCTAGTCCCACTGATTCCGATGACTTGCCTCCTAAGTCCCTTAAAATAGTTGCGTCAATCATTAGTACAACTCTACTCCATATATGCTATTCTGTCTAACCACATTGCAATTTTGTGTGCAATGAAAGCAATTTCTGGTGATTCCCATTCCCTTATTCTTTTTCTTTACTATGGAATGACTGCGTCCTATTAGCTTGCTTTTTAGCAAACGCAATGAAAAAAATAATCTCTGACCAGATTACAAAATACGTTGAATCGGCTGCTAAGTTCATGACAGCACTACTAAGAGTGGTGGTTGACATTCATGAGGCTTTGGACAACGACCAGATGATCGTATTAGTTCTATTTGATTTTAATAGAGCTTTCGATTCAGTAAATTAGAAAGCTTCATAGCCAATTTGACTTCTCAATAAAGAGCATTTTTCTAAATCGTTGGCAGTTTTTGAAGACCAATAACAGAGTATCTGCTTCATTACTCTTCAAAAGTGGTATACCACAAGTATCAATTCTTGGACCCATGCTGTTTAGACTGTATATTGATGACTTTGTAGCTCAAGTATATGATTACTTCGTCCACTTTTACTCCGATGATGTCTCAGTCAGTGCTTTTAACTCCTCTTCATCAGTCTCAGTTGGTCTACCAGAATATGGTACATCTTAAACGAAATTTTGCAAACCCTGTACATTCTGTTAGTGGATCATCATCATTATACCTAGACCAAATCTTTTTGTGTGCATTTGCAACTGTTTTACCTTGCCCGAAATAAAGAGGTAAAATGTGAAGGGTAGGGGCTTGAACTTTTTATACCAAAAGTTTAATAAATTGGTCTAAAAAGTTTGCATCATGAATTTATCACGCAACTATCAGATCACTGGAAATACGTGGTGCTTTTTGAAATATTATGAATATAATACATTTTCAGTTGGGATCTCAAGGAAACAGCTATTTGGACTGATCGCCACAAGCTTCAAAAGAGCATATAAAGGGTTGCATTATTTTCCGTGATATTATCACGTGACAGCAAGTGCAAATATCACAACGGAAAATCGTGAGTATTGTATGAGAAATAGTGTATAAAAATTACACACATAAAAGATGGAATGGAAAATTTTTGCTATCCTTTAAATTCCAGTAAGGAAGGGAACCTATTGAAGACGATCCATGCTTGTGAAGTCCATCAACCGTAAACCAAAAAATAGCACTTTAATGGAAAAATAGCACTAACAATAGGGCTAAAAACAAAGTAGATGTTTTGTTGATGTTTTGATTATTAAGAACCAGTGTCTTTAGGATTCTACAAGACAAATTTACAAAGGTCAACGGTGTGTAGGTAGTGCAGAAACTGACGGAAGATTTGAATCCCTTTACTTCCCTCTTCACAACAACACTTTGGGCTGCTGCAGTATCGAAGTCTGCAGTGAGAGGAGGGAATGTAATGTGACTTCAACGAACTTGACCATCCAATTCATAGTCAGCAATTTTCGAAATTAAAGGCAGATTAACACGTTGGCTGCCACAAATATCATAAAAGCTTTCGTGAGAGAACTACGCGTTAAAACGCATTAGTCCAGAGAGAGCTTTTAAATGGGGGTCACCAGTGACAGGCAAGTCAACGTCTTAAAACATACAACGATATTGTTCTGAACCTGAAGTATTATCACTCGAAAATTCGGTGTATTTTCAGAAGGGTGGTATAAAGGGATTGATAAATAGATGTGGAAGGAAGGTTTATTCTAATATTATGTGGTTCGCAATTCACACGTTAATCAGTAGGGCTTGCTACAATATCTGCCTAGAAACAGATGGCGATTAATGGATCAACATATTAGCGACCATTAAAAATCAACATCGAATTTTCTATCTAAAGGCTCTCAGTTCAGAAACAAGTAATGTTCACAGTTAGGAATTATATTTTAACTTAAGATAAGGCATGACAACAAATCAAAAGTTGATAACTTTACGTTCCCTCTTAGCAGCATAATTTTTGAGGAGATACCACATTTCCATTAAATATCCTCAAACTTCTCTAGTAATAGTGAGAAAAGTGTAATAACAATGGCAGAACTTATTTTAGAAATGTCCGTGAGAGCGATATTTTTTTCGTAACTACTTCTCAAAGGAACTGAAGATTTCCTCGTATATAGTCAACGACCATAATTCACGATGCGGTGGGAAAGTGTGTTTTTATGCAAATTTTAAATCCACTAAACCACCGGGTAAGTGTCATGCGCATATATCCTAACAAAAACTTATCCGGATAAAAAACCTCTACCAAGAGGAACCCTTTTTTATATGATTGTTGTTCCTTTTTTATGCCTATTGAAAACGTACCATTTTTGTTTTATACTTTTTGTGTTCGCCTTTGTTAGTATTTGCAAATTTCTAGGACTACCAGCTTCGTCCTGTAACTGATGTACCTTCGTTATAGTCCTTATACTTACAATTGCGTCTTTTAAGCACTCTTTACCGAAACTAGATATCATTGAATGCAGTGATGCTAGATATCTACCATTCCCATCACCCCATGGGCCTCTTCTCTCCAGAAGGTGGAGGAATGACGATTCTTCTGTGTTAAAGCTCGGACAATAGCAGAGTACGCATCGTGCATTTCACTTACTTCCAAAATAAAGACCAAGATTTATTTCTAGACGCGAAAGAATACCTGAAATTAAAAGCATTTCTTCGACTTACATGCGCTTACTCCATTCAACCCTTTCCCCTTTGTTCTTTACGAACATGTCCAAATCAGCGACGAGTTTGTGGCGCATTCGTTACATGTTCATTGTGCGTTCTTTGGCCTGATTTTTTTCTTATGTTTACTCTTCGCAAATAGGAGTCCCATGCGCCGCATAAAGATGGGTACAACGTGCGTGTGTTTGACTTGTATTTAACCACGCGCAGCGGTGGGAAAAACGCGATTGTATTACGCATTAATGGCCCAAATACGCATCAGAGCCATTACGGATTCTTTCACATCCTGCCCGATGCGTTCGATGCGTGCAGGCCACAGTTGCGTGCACACTTCAGCATTCCTCACGATCACGACTAATCTAAGATCGGTGAAACGTTTTTCGGCAACGTAGACGTAGGGAAGGGACCGCCTTCATTCACCTAATGCCGTTAGATCAAGTGCAATCCACATCTCGGCGATACCATTAATTTCCTCCATTGTCTTGTTCTGTTGTGCATTCACCTTTTGTTGTTTCTTGGGCACTCTTGGGGAAAATAATTACCGACCTGGCTTAGAAAAAAAGGTGAGGCTTAGATTTGGCTATGCATTTTTTGGTGCTGTTACCTATACCTTTAGAGCCAGCATGACAGGGCAACTTATTCTGGCCGCTTTCAGGTTGAATTCGCATGTGGTGGGATTGTTGACTTCGTTCCGTCTAAAGTTTCGGTTCCATTTGAATGAGAACTGTAAATGCAGTTAACTTCATAGCAATTTGGTCGGAAATTTCGTGGCTGAGATTTTTGAACCTCTCGTATCGAGGGAAAACAGTAAACAAAGGAATGTTCAAGTTCATTACAATTACGTGAGAAAAAAATATGTACATAATTTGGCCAGTAAAGTTTAGGAAATTACCTTCTTTAGAAAATTGTGTAATTGTAACGATCAGCGTAAAATTAAGGCGCAGACTCAAGGTAAGAGTGAATGTATGCAAATTTTAATGTTTTGAATGCGATTATATCATTTCTGTTGATGTTCTAAAACAAGAGTATCGAAGAGTGAGTGTTGGGTTTTGTATTTTTAAAACCAATCTGTCACTTGTTCTGTCACTTTCTTGATACAACTGCAAACCATAAACTGGCTGTCAGCACTAACATATGAATTTGTTTTCCTTGCCACGTGTACGATGGCTTGTAGTTTAGAGGGTTTTACTTTAGTGTATGTCTGTCTTAAACCTTTTATATGTCCATAGTAAAGTAGTTCCTTCGTTTTTATATGATACTAGGAGATGCCTGTGCAATTGCACAAATTGAAGGTATATGAGTGACATAACGTTTTAATATGTTCCCTCAATTTGCACCTTAAATTTCAAAGCGCGTTTTTTTCAAAGGTGCCCCCTGTAGGCCTAATCCTCCCATGGAAGGAAGCAATGAAAAGATACTTGCAAAATATTTTACCATGCAGAATAATAAAATGGAAAAAGTTCCAATAAATCGATATATTGCATACTTATCGGTGGCAAACACCGAACGTAACACCAAAGTTATCCAGGAACGCAACCCCAAAGTAATGAACACAACCTCGAATAGATGCGGATAAGTGTTGCCATTATAAAATTTCAAGAAAAGCTCGATGAAACTCCATATAAAAAAGTGGCTGAAATACGGAACCGGGAGCTTTCTTTGTATAATTAATATATAGATTAGTACTGAAATCCATGCGAACGCCTTATTCCAAATGGATTTGGGTTGAAAGAATCTGAGGAGTTGAATGCCACAATTAGCATAAAAGCTTTCGTGAGAGAATTACGTGTTAATATGCATTTGATCTGAGAGAGCTTTTAGATGGGAGTTAAAGGTCACCAGACACCCCCACGGCATTCAACGAGTTAACAGGTTCGTTTCCAAGGTGCGCACATATGCGTGAAACTTTTAAGCTCTTTCTCTCTTGCTAAATGTATTTTTACATATATTTTTCTCATGAGAGCTTTTGTAGAGAAAGTGCCAGCGAACTTGTTTAACCTAGTAAATGTTGTAATTACAGTTTTCTGAAATATCTCAATGGCTGCAGAGCAAGCACTTTTGTCCCTACACAGTGTGTATAGTAGAAAGATGTGGCCAATTATTTGAGAAATAAGTATATCGTCTTTACATACTTCATGATTACTACATTTCAACTTTCGAAGAGTCCATGGGACTACGATTTCGTCATTCCCGTCAATTAGGAACTTGCGGACTCCTCAGATATCTTTTTGTTACGAACTGCTCATGGCACCCAAATGGTATTTATTTGGTACACATGTTTAAACCATCTTAACCTGCCAGATTTAAAAGCCATTCTGAATGAAACGCAAGATCTTCCTCTCAAAGGCTTGAAGCAGTATCATGCTTTTCTTTACCAAGGTCACATTTGCCAGGCAAAAGTCGCTGTAGTCCTAATAATTATTTGGTATTGTCGCAGTTAGTAAGCCAGTTCTCAAAATAAACTAATAGAGTCAAAGGCCCTATTTTCCTGAGTAATACGACCTTATATTACCAAAGATATGATATTGTTATATATAAGATATACCCAAAATATGTACATTGTTGCAAAACTGAATCTACGCACTCGAAGTTCCAATCGCCAACAACAAAGATCAAACCGTAGGGTATGATGCCTAGGTTAGATTCACGGTTTCCTAATACCCGGTGAACAGATTTCCTTCTGTGTTTTAAAAACTGTGAGTTTCACCTTCAGACACAAGTTCTCTGCACGTCTCTTGAGATACCAATCTTCTTACCACCCTTAATAATTTCTGCAGTGTCATCCGTGTAACTCTCAGCGTCGATATTGCCCGTCAATAACCTTCCTTCGATCAAGTGATTGTGTGATTGGAGATTGTTGATCCAAAAGCCCTCTTCCTGCATTTGGAATTTATTATTTTTCGTTGAATGCTTTCCAGAAAGAAAGATGCTATTGTGATTCCCTGCTGCAAAAGTTCTGAATGTAAAGGCTAACTTTCTTACATGGTTTCTTTAGGTTCGAAGGAGGATAGGCTGTTTGGTTTAAACTACTTAGCCTGGAAGTATACCATCATCATGCACATATTTCATTTGAATCTTGCTACCTTCACATTTCCGCTTGCCTAGAAATATACCAAAGTGCTTCTAATAGCTAAAAGCTCTTCGTTTGATTTTCAATCTATCAGCATGCTTCTCTTTCTTGCTAAGACTCTTGAGAGATTCATGCAATCTAATGTTCTTCTCATAGCTCATCATAGCTGCCAAAGCAGAAGTTCACTATCCCCATACAATTCTTCTTGTTAAAGGTATATCTACTGTCTAAAGCTATTCAACTTCTCTGTGGCATTTAACAGTCTTAATCACTATAAGCGACGAGATAAGTTATATAATAATTTCCACAATTGTCGTATGGCAGTTAACCTCATTTGCAGGTTTTTATCTTGGCAAACTAAGCCAGTAAGAGTTAATGGTCGCTTGCCTTTCATCTGTAGAGTTATATCAGGAGTTCCACAGGGTTCAATCCTTAGGCCGCTATCGTTTAGTCTTTATATAAAGTTATACATAAAAGGAAACTATGTTTATGTATCAAAGGTTGAAGTTCCTAAGAGTTTTTTAGTAGATCTAAAATCGTTACGGTCGAATGGCTTTAAAGGTGTCTCTAAATCGGCAGACATCGTGTTTTGAGGCCAATTTGGGAGGATCAAAAAAATTAAAATTATTGCTTTGTTTTTCCATATTTCAAACCACGTAATTACAATAATAAGAAAAACATATCAATAAACATATAAATAAAACATATCCTACACTTTTAGAGGTATCAATGAAACGATCTGATTGTAAGCAATCGGTTTGTGATTGCACTTTTATCGAATTTCATTTGTTGCATTTCGTAAAAAGATGTATTTAGATAATGAGGAGAAGAAAGCAGATAAAAACAATTTGGAGTTGAGAAGACGTGCTCCAGTCAGAGGGCTACAAAAATATATCTGAT
Organism: Dasypogon diadema; assembly: GCA_006980735.1. Lineage (NCBI taxonomy): Eukaryota > Metazoa > Arthropoda > Insecta > Diptera > Asilidae > Dasypogon > Dasypogon diadema. The sequence continues at coordinate 67,277 of QYTT01089241.1, read as the reverse complement.
CACAGCGAAAGATTAGCTGTCCATGTATTCATAATCCAGGAGCTTAAAGCCTGGAAAAGGGATCTGGAGTCTATTTTGTTTACTTACAGAAAGGCTTTTCTGATCATAAGTTTTCTAAACCTTTTTTTTAGTCCATTTAGGTCTTTTTTTTTAATTCTTCACTGCATCGCGTTTTAAAGTCTATTTTTACTCTTACTTAAATTTTCTATTAAGGCATTTTTAAAGGATATTTTCCGGAGTATTCTGGGGTTCATTTTCTAATTCTTTATATTTTGTTTTGTTGTCAATGAAATTCGTACCTGCGCAAAATAATAAATAAGGGAATCTTTTTCAAAAAAAGAACAATAAATTAGGCATTTTTTTTTGTCAGAATTTTTAAACTCTGGACCACCTTGCCTTCGAAAAATTTGAGTAACAAAAATTGGGATCAAAAGTGAAATCCACTAAACGCTCTCATCAATTTCCTAGAACCAAAGAAACTTGATCCGCGAACTCATCTAGCTACCTTGCTACCTTGTTGAGGGCATCGAGTGCACAAAAATTCACCCAGAATGCATCGATCAACCGTAAGTATAGTCTTCAAGAAACCAAAACAAAAACAAGAGAAGCATTCTTTTCCTGGGAACTGTCGAACTGGTGGAGGAGCATTCGGGTACGAGAAGAAGCATCAAATTATAAAATTCTCTCCGATTAACCAAATTCTGGGAAAACGCATCCGCATCCCTCACCACTTTACGTTGTGCATAGGATTTACGTCGTTGTGGGCTTTTCTGGCCGCAATATATCTGAGACCAAGGTATTAATATTAGTTTGCTGTATGGGAGGGCGGGAGGCTATTGGGCAAAGTTAGTTGTTTGGTTCACAAAAAGAAGATATTTAGCCGGTTAGGCCGTTATAGTTGCATCCATGATTCTATGAATTGGGGTTCGGAAATTCCACTCTAGTGATCAATTAACTTTTCTGGAGGCTATTGTTATTTTTAGTGAAATGCTAGTCTTCTTATTTCTAAGATTGTAAGATATTTGCCATTTGTGTTTGAATAAATTTATTGATGTTGTTTTTTTTTTATTTATTTCAGGGTCCGAAAAATTGTATATTTGGAAAAGATTCAGAATTCACAAAGGAGCTTAATCCACTAATTTTGGATTACCTGTACATTGTTTTATTTGGAAATTAAAAGATTTTCGCTATAAAGATGGACCCACAACAGCAGTTCTGCCTAAAATGGAACAGCTACTCTTCAAATTTGGCAATGACCTTTTCCAACTTATTCAAATCGGAGTTATTGGCCGATGTTACATTGTCATGTAATGGTAAGTGTAAATTGGTTTTTTTTATTTTTCTTTTATTTCTAAGCGTCTTTTGGTAAAAGCAGACCAGAAATTTTCAGCTTGTTGTTATTCCGCTCCAGACAATAATTTGAAAAATATTTCGTAATATTTTATTTATTTTTACAAGAAATAAACATTTTACTTGTTTTTCCTTGCATTTAAGGAAAAAATGCAATATATGAAACATCCTCATGCAGACCCATTACCTTGGGTCCAATTTACTGAGGTTGAGAAGCTCTTAGCTTTTCATGGTGCATAATTAATAAAAGATGTTTTCCTGTATATTATTTTTCCACTAGCATCATAGGGCATCCGTTGAGCTTTGGCTGCACCGTAAAAAATGGTATCTATTAGAGGCGCCAACAAAAGGCCCAAAGGCTAGGATTGAGAGGCCCTTTGTGGGAAATGTATCTGCCTCTTTCTCGTCTTTTTCTATTAGCTCTCAGCTACTAAAGCAGACTCAGAATTAGGCTTGACTCTACAGTGTATGTAGATAGTGAGAGGGAGAGCCTTAGCCTAGTTATCTAATATTGTTTTTAATTTTCAAAAGTTGGTTGACGATTTCGTGGGTGAAATATTCAATACTGGAAATTATGAAGATAGGGAATTGGTACCCATGAGAATGGAGAGATAATAGTTGGAGCCAAAGGCGCCCGCCCAGGTGGCTTTTCCTACCATTTTGGCATCATCTTTGCACCAAATAAGTGTACCTTCCTCATGAAGATGTTTTCCAACTGCCTGTTTTCAACTTTGGCAAGCTTCCACGCATTCTGTATGATGGGATAGTGTCTTCCTGCAGTTTTTTTGCCTTTTTCCAGTCCTTATTTTTTGTATAGCTACCGGTTGATTGTAGAGCTTTTTATAAGGCTTGAAATCGCAGCTAGAACTTTCCATTTCTTATTCGACGCGGGTACTATGTAGTGTGAAACCTTTCCTACTTCAGATTTTTGAGGCATCCTGAAACAATCAGTAGAACCTGTACAACGCAAATACAATTTAGCGTTGCTGTTATGTTGCCATGATGTGCGTTTGTAGAACAACGTGCAGCACTACGATTTTATTTTTCACTCGATAAAACCACTAGGGAAGGACTTGTCGGCTTGAGATAAATGTGGGGGTAAGTGTATTAATCTGACTCAAGTTTTTGCTTGGTACGTGCCTTGTAAATCTAACTGAGAATCGCTTTAAGATGATCCAAGGCTGGGGAGACACACAAGGGCCACTTCAGACGCCAACATCGGACGTTTTCACACTAACGACTGACGATTGCAATGATATCAGGAAAGTCAAACATCAATATGGATAGGGTTCATTATATCACTTATGATCTGCCCGGTAAGAGAAAACTGTAGGCAAACTTTGTGTCACATACACTAACAGAAAAGCAAAGGAGTTTTTGTCATCCGCCGTACTCACTAGAATTGGCTCCGGCTAACTTTTCCTATTCCCCAAGGTGAAGAACAGCCCCCAAGGTGACCCGTTTTGAAGACGTAGATATAATTCAAACACGAGTAATAGCGCTTTTAAATGCCAAATAACGAATTTCCTAGAGGCTTCCAAGATTATGTATGTATAGGAAAGATAGGAGATTATGTGGAAAGTTGACAATAAAAATTTCTTTCGATTCCAAATCTTTTCTATCATCAGTTCAATTACTTTTTGAATAGACTGTATATATCACAGGATGACAACATTCCACTCTGTGGGCAACCTTTTTAGGGTTTTTCGGTTATGGATTTACCACCCAGTTGCATTCATTTTATACGGCATTCAAGCATCCCTTTTATGTATCTAGCTATGGAGCTTCTGTTATGAGTTCTGCTTTGTTTAATGGATTCGAAAGGTAGATTGACAGAAACATCTTATATGCCTTTGGAGGCACAAAAAGTTGTTTGCTTAGCCTTATTTTGCTTGTATTTTATTCGTTAAAGGAAGTGACCATAGATTTTAGATTTTTAGCCTGGTTATTTACCAGCGTCATTTGTGGCGGAAAGCTTTTAAAGTAGAACAGAATTGCAAGGTTATAGAGAAAATGCAGTCCGCTCGATTATTACAAAGGCACTAGAAGTTATTCTTCATTCTTCGTCGAGGGATTAATGTACTTTGGATTGGATTGGATTGGATTGGGGTTGGAAGCCTCACTCAGTAACTCTTCCTATGACATAACTAATCTTCTATACGGGCCGATTGAAAATGAGAAGAACGTTTGGAAGGGTATCCCCTGTGAAGACCTGTAGCATTACATCTTGTTGCTGGTTTCATAGCTTCTTGAAGGCACAACAACACAGGACCGGCCGCTCGAACGACACGGACTCGAATGCGGAGATGCGGCGAAAAGACCAAGACCTGGCCACACTTCTTATGACACTAGCCATCCAATGACCTGAGGTGGTCCGATGACTTACATTTTGTATGCAAGATTTACTACCATTTATTAGATACCAGTTGGATTCCACCACATCTAATATACTTGTGAATCTAGAATAAGATTGAGAAATATCATCTAGTATCATCTAGGAGGCAATACCTTGTCTATGACTCTTGTTCATCTGTACATCTTTTGGGGGCGTTATTACCAACTCGGATCTTTTTTTTTGTTGGTGTTTCAAAGGTTATGCACGAAAGGTTTACAATTTTTGGAGAGCATCCATAGCAATCGGAGCAGGCTTTGTTTATCTGAGTATTGATGGAGTAACTTTCACTCAATGAGATTTATATTCTCAGCACGTTTGCATGATTTGGTGGAGAATTATTAAAAATCTTCTCCATATGATGAGAAACTACAAGACTTTCGTATACCATGCTCTCCAAGAGAACTGTCGTAAGGACAGAAACTACAATAAATTCCTTCCAAAAAATATTAATTACAAGTATGGCTTTCTTATTCCAAACATGAAATAGCAGTATACGTAAAGAACTGCAACCTCTACGTCTCTCTTTAATTCGTTTGGAATACTATCAACTCCTGGGTCTTTTCTGTTTTTAAATTGAGTGCAGCATCGGTCTCCCGGTGACCGACCGACATTTAACACGTTGACTGCCACAATTAGCATAAAAGCTTTTGTGAGAGAACTACGTGGTAAAATCCTTATGTCCGGAGAGAGCTTCTAAATAGCGGTCACCGACGACCGCCATGGCAGTCAATGTGTTAAAAGCTTTCTTAGTACAAATAAATTTCAATACGAAATCCTCACGAATTCTCACTCACAAAATTCGCACTGGACGTGTGCCACAATTAGCATAAAAGCTTACGTGTTAAAAGGTATTTGCCCTGAGAGTTTTGAAGCGCGAACCTACCATAGATGCAGTCATTCTGTTAAGCTGCTTAGAGCAGCACATAAATTCATCCTGTCAATGGGTTTTACCACAAGTAAGCACAAATGTTCATGGCCTAACCCCTAATGCAATGCCTGGGTCCAATTTCTGTGCTGTGGCTAGCACGAGGGTCCTAGCCCCTCAATTTCTTTATCCAACAGTGCAGATTGTATGGTGTAATCGACCAATGGACGTAAGGTTGGCAGTTGGGTACATTTTAGAAGAATCGATACTTTAGATGCTAATGATGAACTGCCCTTTGTCATGTCTAATCATGTTAGGCCTCTGTTGGAAACCTTTCCTTAGAGTCGTATCGGTTCTTTGACTACTCTTTTCCATTTGCTTTATCGGTTCCTCCTTCATTTCTCTCATTTTATGATAGTAGGTAATGCCATTCGAACGCCGTTAGCTAGGAGACTTGACTCTAGTTTGCATTTTGGGTGAGACATTTAAGGTGTCATATGCGGGCTTCTGTTTTCTTGTGGAATACAAACGAGCACATCTCGTCAAAATATCTACTAACATAAACACGGCACGCGTACCTATCGTAGCAATTGTTGAAATATAATAGTTAGCTTCTTTAAAGTGATACATAAACTCGCCTCTTATGATGCTTATAGTATCAAATATGGCTACAGCTTGGTCAGTAGGGAAGTCGTCTTTATGGACAGTATTTTGTTTTACTCTTGATTTGTTGTTTCTCTTCCAACCTGGGGCTATGCTTAATTGTCTCTTCACTGGCGGTAGACTCTAAGCTATTAGATATGCTCCCTAATCTGCTATTTTATGCTCTATAAATCATATTCTGTATACAGGTTTTTCCAGATTCTGCTCTAGCTCGAGCCGTGCTTCTTTTGCACTTTATGTTTCTAGCATTAGTGCGATTAAATTCAGGGGTTTATTTACGTTTTCGATTTCCAAAAAATGAATAGCGATTCTGCCTATTTGAAAGGAAATTACATACCTTATAAACTAAATGTGAGTGTGGTAATTAACGTGTCATTCACGCAAGAATATTGTAATTTATCTGGAACATTTAATTTTAATTTAGAACAATTGATAGCTGGTCTTTTCCAACATTACAATTAATAAAATGAGAGGTTACTTAAGCAATCTTAACTTTGGTGTTTGAATCCCAACAGCAAGGCGAATCCTTTAACTATAACATTGCTATCCCTACCAACGGCAGGCGAGGGAATAAGGAACTCGAGAGTGATTAATTATTTTGTAACATAATAACGCTTCTCTCAAGCATTTTGTAGTTATCGCAGCACGAACATTGTTGAATGAATTAAATAAATTACCAGCTCCAATTATAAAGGAGTGTTCCAACCCCTGACACTCGATGGCAGCTAGCACCCTGCCACTTTTCCAAATCCTGAGTTAATTATTAAAATATCTGCTTCTAATTTTTCTGTCATTTAATCCCATAAGAGCATATCCTGTTCCTTCATCTGGATTTCCCTTCCGTAATAAACAATTAACATCAGGGACACTTGATGTGTGTAATGAGGTTCCTTTGCTCCCAGTCCGTACCCATTTTCCAGTTGAAGAAATGTACAATCTACCCTTTCGAAAGGGCTAAAATCTCGGGGAATTAGTATCATCCTTGGGACCTTAGAGCACCCGTACGCTCCAAGTGTAGTTGTGTGTGTGTGTGTGTGTGTGTGTGTGTTGTAGGCATGATAAGCAAGCCTTTCGCTTTTTAATCCCTTATTTCGAGCTTTACGCATAAAAGCTCCCAAACAGTTCCTTTTTGCATATATTCGAGATGGGCCTTCCTGAATGCTACCGGGAGAGTACATACTTAAACCGCACACACATAAGGCTGCGGGTTCTTTACATGCATAAATTACCATAAGCTCCATTTTCCTGGATTATTTTAACCGCTATCCCCTATTCTGTGAGTGAGTGTGTGGGTGGGAGTGTATGCGAATGGAGGCTTTTTGTTTACAGAGTATTTATGCAAGGACATTTCTGCTAGCTGGTCGGTATTACGCCCGAATGTTGGCTGCTTGCCTTGCATGCGTCCCAGCCACCCAAGCACGATGGGAAAATGAAAGTGAAGCCGTATCAGGGCCTTGCAGGGCTCTCCACGTTTGCCTAAGTGCCAACGATATCATGAAATTGTCGGTTGAGTTAGCAGTATCGTAAATTTTCATAAAAAGGATATTTCCTCCTTTTTCTTTCTCCCCAAGCGACAAAGAAAAATGGAGATGAATACGCCTTTGTGGGTTTTTTGACAAAATGTGCATTTTTGATAAAATTTTCTTTGATCTAGACGGAGGAGTGCACATATCAAAAGAAAAGTCCTCTTCTTTTTTTGTGTTCCGAAGGCACCAAAGTCGACGTAGGTAATTTTTGTTTAAAAGTTTAAACAGGTCTAGACTTGAAAGGATATGGGCCTCGGGTGATAATGAAAGAACGTAATAAGATGGATAAAAAGGATCAAGGAGCGGAACCGCAGAAAGCTAGCAGCAGCAGCAGCATTCGAATTAAGTTCACGTGCAGCGGCAGTAAAATCATAATGCATTGAAGAGCTTCCGTTTCGGGATGTAGATTTTTCTTTAGGTAGAAGATGATAATTAAGCAGAATGAGTTATGCCGTCATTTTATTTTCCTACAGTGATGGAGGACGTCATTATGAATGCTCTTTTTGCATATTTAAACGGATATATTCTTGAACTGGCTTGAAAGTGTTAACTCATTTTTAACATTGTCATTTTTTCTGATAGTTGGATTATTTTTTCGTTTTTCTTAGCTTAACTTAAATTTCAGTGTCTTGACTATTTCTGCCCTACCTTCAAATTTTCCCAGGGGTACGGATTATACTTGCAACACCTGTCAAGAAACAGATAACTTATTCGATTATATTTTTTCTAGAATTGTAGTCTCTAGAAAAGATAATTTTTCTCCATTTGATAGATTTAACTTTTCTCTAATCGGAGAGAGAATATCTGGGCACCATTTTTACTTGGACTTGTGCTTTATATCTGATCGTTACAAAAAAAGCCTCGAAAAGTCGGATAGATTCTCTCTATTATGTCCTAAACACTCCTTAGAAATCGAACATATTTTCGTTATGATCTAAATAGATGCAGTATTGATTTCGTATGATACCTACTTCTTTTGTTACGTTAAATCAACCAAGTGCCAAAGATTTTGTCTGTATCGCTTGTACAGTATGAGGTTTTGTGTTATCATGAAGCAAGACAACATTTTGACTATTCACAAGATAAGACTTTTTTTATTGAATACTTTTAGACGCACTCGCAACTATTAACACTATTAGTGGACTATTGGCTTCCCTGCAAACATTATGAATCAAGATCGATTCGAAAACACGTTGTCTCTTCTCGGTTAGAGAGTGAACATACCTGTAATTCTCGTTTAATGAAAGCGAACCGAATTCGTTTCACTTTCTCTTCCGTCCTAATATATTCGCTTCGATTTCGCAATAACGAAGAATTTCTGGCTGAATAGTATTATGATTAATAAAGAGAACTTTTTCTCTACTTTCAAAGTCATTCTTGAGACTTTCTATAAAAAGTTCCATTTGCACGTTTTTAACTGCAACTTCCAAAAAATGAAGTTCCGTGCGGAGGCGTAGATAAAAATACCGCAGAAAATTTATTTTATCACGAATCAGCACAACAAATTACGGGGAGTATGAAGAATCATTAAAGGAATGCAACTTAACACATACAATAGAATTTTCCATGATAATTTGGGTAATCTCGCCATATCGAATAATTCTCGAAGAAATCTCGAAATTAATCCGGTTTCGAGTGGAAATCGAATTAGAGGTTACGGTGTGCTTTTGCATCGATTTCGATTCGCAATAATTGCAAATATTAAAAACATAAAATTTGTCTGTGTAAGGAAGTTGTATGATATATATTTGTATTACCCATTCCTGGGTATAATTACAAGTGTAAAAATTCAATAGCATGTTCTCTAGTTTTTTAAAGTTTTGATATTACTACTATCACTCTGAGTGTTATAATAAACTCAGAGTTTATTTTGAGTGTGCTGATGAGACTAAAGTGCTGCAACTGTTCACAATAAAATTTTTATATTTTTATTATTTCCCTGAAATAACTGCTTAATTCCCAAAACATATTACATCTCATAATCACAAAATGTGTACTCATTTTTCAACGAAATCAATTCAATATTCATTGGAATTATCCTTTCCATTTGCTTATCCGTCCAGCCTAGCAACAATCTCAGCTATGCAGACTATATAGAAAAATTTATTTCGAAATATTCATTCAGTTGTTCCCAAAAATTGCTATGTTAAAATTATTCTGGAACATTACAATAATAATAATCACAAATTTTAATTTTGTAAAATTCCAACTCGCTACAAGGAAAACATCTTAAAGTTCTCACATCTTACTTTATTTCTATGAATGCTTCGTTAAGTACTTCAAATCTCCAGGATCCTATATCGACCGAACTTTATCGCCTTAAAGTGAATTTAGAACACTGGCAAAATGCCGAATTTTTCGTCACCTAATAAGCCTCCCCCGCCCCCCTTACCGTAAACCAGCATTGTTATCATTCTGGCGCAGGGCAGAGAGGTTATGAAAATAAAATTAAGGAAGAAGGTTAGTATGTCTCGTGATAATCCATTCATTCATTTTATGACATTTCCCCCAAAAAATCGTTTGTTTTGCCTGTCTCGTCCCTTTCCTTGTCCCGGGTGTATAAAGAAAGCTCCGTAAATCGTCTTTCCTTCTTGAGTTTGTATCTCGTATTCATTCCGAAGGGGGGAAGGGGGGGAGGTGCGGGTTGTTTTTCTTTGATTGCTTCTCCCGTCGTGATATTCACTTCGTCTTGATTTTCCCGGACCTTCTCAATGTAACATTGACGCATTGAGAAAATATACACGGGCCCCATATACCTATATACAAATTGACGTGGTAAGTTGGGCATCCTTTAAATGCAAACGATGTAAATCGTAAAATTTCTGACGGCAGATATAAGAAATTTTTCTGCTGTTGTCTACATTTGTCTGCGTACGGTGGTATATGGTTGGTAAAAGAACCATTGAGAAAGGAACAGTTCCTTTTTGGGGGCAGGCAAAAACTCGCCAGAAATTCTTTCTTAGATCTTAGGTCTATTCGGGTACATCTTACTTTTATGTTTACGATTGCAATGATATTGCTCGTGATGAAGATGTGAATGTATCTTTAAACTGTGGGAAAACAAGACTAAATATCCTTGCAGAGCTTTTCTTTCTTATCTGCAATTCCTTGCGTAGGCATTAGAGTGATATTTCGCGCCTTTTCAAGAAAAGGCCCATATGGAGATTTAATAAACGTGGAGGTGCTGCACGTTTAAGAGATTCAATAATTGCGCCTTCCCCCCAATTTTATTTGAACTAATTTACGGTCAAATTTCTGTTTATAAAAATATAGTATATATATATACACTATAGGTTCATTTTTATTGAAGGATACTTTCAATATTTGTCTATCAACATTTTTGCACATCTCAAATAGGTTTTCTAACACTAACTGGCATTCGAAAATCATCGTAAACTATGTTTCATCACAATATCGGAAACTGTGTCAACGGAGCTCAACTTAAAACTCAAAAGACCATTAAATATTGACATCCTAATGGAGCTTTCCTGAATAGAAATCAATCCATCTGGAATGGTAAAATGACGTGTGATACCACGAAACAAATTTTCTGATTTCTGGCATTGGCTCATAAAATTTTTTTTTCGAAATTTCACCGAAATGCTAGTAGACAGGCAACTTTAAAATTTCTTAGCCCTTGTAAACATGAGTATTAGTTCGTTTTCCATTACTTGAATCCTGCATCAATAACTCGTCGTCAATAACTCTGCAGATAACGCAGTGGCTTATATTTATGAGAACACGGATTGGAATTCTATCGTCCACCAATGTAAACTAATAGTCGATGTTTTCCTGCACGCTATACCCAACAGAAAAGGTTCTAATGACTCCCCTTGGGCGTTGCCACAATTACGTGATTTGGAATCCACATTAATCAATCAAAATAACACTGATAAGGAGCTACCGCGCATTGCATTATGAAAAAAGAAATTAATTCTCTATCAGTCCTAGGCTTGTCTGTATCTTAGAAGTAGTATGCCCTGAAGTATTTTAAGAAAAATCTCTTAATCGTACAATATCAAAGATTCGAAATTTATGAAGAGGGTGACGTGACGTTCATAAAATTAGCAACTACCTACGATACTTCTACGTTTGTGTTTACTCCGGAGACATGTTTACATTACTAGGCTCCTTACTTACTTACCTTACTAGTCTCCTTTCTTCCACCTGGGATATACGACAGAAACGATCTCAAAACATAGCAGACTTAAAACAGAGCGAATTCAAAATCTGTGCGGACTCTAGGTTGCGGTGTTAAAAATCACTAAAGATATTTGTGAGGCGCTATGTGAAGATTATCTTACTATCCTTATCACAAATCTTTGGTCCAAACTCTTTTCTGCAGCTAATTTTTCTTCATCTGCGATCGCTTTGATTAATTCTTTGCTATCTGAACGCATTCAGTCTGTAAAAGTGAATAATTTTATTTCCAATCCATTTACTCTTAGTGACGGTGTTCCACAAGGATCCATACCTGGACCACTGCTATTTAGCATATATGTGGGAAATCTTTATATCGTTCACGATATGAATTCCCTTGGGACCCGGGCTAACCACTGAAACTAATTTTCCTCGAAAAAAAGAATACTTTATTGTTCGGACTTCAAAACTTCACTTTGTAGATCTTAACCTCGCCGCGGCCATTGCAGAAGAGAGCTTTAGTTATAGTTCGCTTTTTCACGTCCCCAAGCTGGTGTTGCCACCGCTGATCGACCTCGATCCTCGTTGTATTGCTCCCTCTTTAAAGCTGCTTCCCACATATATGTAAATGATTTAGCACAAGTTGTTTCATCTGTATCTCTGTATGCTGATGATGAGATACCGCCAGAAAATATTTGTATATATGTCTGGTGAGCTAAAAACCTTAGAATCTTAAAAACTGAAACAGTACTTGTTCAAGGTACCAAATTTATATTATTATTTCTTGTCATTGGTTTTTATAAATATTCGTACCACGAATTTATGGGATTACTTATAAATAATCTTTTTTTTATCTACAAATGTAACATATACAAAATATTGCTTAATCTAAAATGTATTTTCCTTCGTTATTTACAATGTTTTTCCATCAGTCCGGTAGACTTCAATTCAATTCTTCCAAAATTCACTCGTTAGTATTGTTTTGACCTTCTGTGAATTCACTACTTTTCCATCTAAATGATTTTGAAGACTGCGGAATAAATGAAAATCGGATGGAGCTATATCCAGTGAATACTGTTGGTGGAATAATAAAACACTTCCAGCTTTTGTACCGTCATCTTGACTATGAGCGCACCCACGTTATCCTGATGAAAGAACACCTTCCGCCTTGAAACCAGAGATGGACGTTTTTCTGATATCATCGACTTAAGCCACTCAATCTTCTCGCGGTAGACCTGTTTTGTTATCATTTGTTCGCTCAACAGATAGCAATACCTTACATCGAAGAAGATCATCTTTAACCCAAGGTGTTGGTGTTTTCCTGTTCCTACTAACTGTTTTGTGCGTTTGATTTTTTTTTTCATAGAATTCATTTCGGCGACTACACTCGGCAAGTTCGTGTTGGACCTCTCCTATAGCATTCAGGTGGCGATGAGTAGTTGAATGATTAAATCCAAGCTTCTCGGCAAGTTCCTCAATAATTACGATGGGATATTCTTCCACCAAGTTTCACAGGGCATCCTCATTCCAGGGTGAGGCACTAGCTAACACTTATTGCACCTTCGCCATATATTGCAATAATATTTCTCACAGTTTTCATTGCGTTATCACCTTCGTTGAAATTCTCCTCTGTAACCTCCATTTCATTTTTGAAAAACAAAAACCTAACATCGACCTGCACTATTTAATACTTGCGCAAGGAACAAGGACTCTATTCCACTCTACTAAGACTTTTATTGTATGCGATTGAAAATATCGCATTATTAATGGGATGATCCAATATTTCCACGCGGGAAAAATGTACCTCTTCTCTTTTAAAAATCATATTACTTTATTTCCGTCAACTTTGCATCTACTAAAATGAAAGATTGTGTATTTCTTGGGTAACTCAAATAGATTCTCGATTTCGTTATCTACATATTTATTATTATTTATATAACATGATGGTGATAGTGGGTTTATCCACTACTATTAAATTTGTTTTCGTAATCTAAACCACAAAATTTGTAATGAAAATTGCTGGGAGCAGTGCTATATTTATTTAATAATGTATTTTACATAATCGCCACGGCAATCAATCAATACAATATGGATACGTTATAAATCATCGGTCCCTAATCACCATACAAAATTTCTAAATTTCTCCTCCCTTAAAAGAACACGTTAAACCCTCCACACGACGTCTTCCCTTGCTTGCTAAAATTACATGTAGGTATCTTTTTCGAAAATTCTGCACTTGTTCTATTGTTTATTCTTCACGTTATGTTTATATTTTGAATAATGAAAACTGATACTTAATCCCGGTTATCTCTTTCCATTGACTTTTAAATAGATGAGATGAGAGTATATTATATGCCTGATGTATATATTCCCATATCCCTTAACCGCACTTCTTATCAATCTACCGTCCGCCCCTCAACCCTTTCGCTTTGACAGATTAAAACAAAATATGTGTAACGGGAGCTTCCCACCCCACCATTTATTTCATTCTGTTCAGTTCTACATCAGACAGAAATTTCGGTATTTCGTTGGAAAAATACTTTTTAGATTATCACATCCTCCCACACATCCTATGATTCGAAATAGTCATCCCTGCACGGGTACATGACGGACGATTGCCGCTAGTATTACGAAGCAGAGTTAGATCAAAAGGGATGGATCGGTAACATAAAGGGTAGGAGAAACCCTGATACACATGCACGTCAGTTCTCATATATACGCTTCCGCCCTCAAGCATTACTACATGTAGATGAATGAGTTCGCGACCCAACTTTTGTTATCCTTCGGTGGCTATCATACCCAATGGGGGTTGGTACCATAAACATTTCCAAGAGCACAAAACAGCCTCACTCATTCCCTTCACCTTTAGAACTTGAACACAATAAGAGGTGTACGCGACATATATGCCGACGTGTGTATCCTTGCAAAATCGAAAACAATCAGAAACCCCTTCATTTATCCACTGTCTCGCAGAGCGAAGGATTCATGCGGCAGATGAGTGATACTCCACACAGCACTGAAATATAACAAACAAACAAAATGTGCCGCCTCATCCTCGCCACAGTCACTCATCGAACCCTTTCCTTTCAGGAGAGTACACTTTCGTATCCATAGGACGAGTAAATCGGAATTCATTCATTTGATCGACAATCAAATATTTTTGATTGCAAAACCGAAAATATTTTGGCCTCAGGATTAGGTTGAAGAGTTTGAGACGCGAATGATTGAAATCGTAATATATTTTCGAAAGCTCTCATGTGAATAGGCTTAATTGTAGTTTATCTTATTAGCACAGGTGGACAGTTTTGTCCTCAAAGTTAACAGGACTACTGTTCCTTTTCTGAGTGGGCTAAACACATACTAATGTTAAACAAGTATTCGAATGGAAAAATTAAATTACTCCTGCCCTTTTGCCGTTTTTTCATCCTTTATTTCTTTCTTCGCAGCGGAATTGTCTTCTTTCTTGACTTGATACAAAATGGCCACCAATATTTTGGGTCTGATATCAACTTCTGAGCAACGCTTTCTCCAAAAAAAGATAGTTTAATATAACTCCTATCCTTCATCGTAAAATTGTTATGGTTTCCTTGTAACTGAATCGAAAAATATTATTTTCTTTGTTATTATTGGATTGGCTTTGCCTTACCCTGAGAAAAAAACTGCATATAGCATTCGCAGATTTATTTAACCTAGGAGCAAATAAGTTTAACCCAAGAGCAAATAAGTTTAACCCAAGAGCAAATAATTTTAATCTTTTGACAAATATATTTACCCCAAACCCCCAAATGAATTTAGACCTTCACGAAACTAATTCAAACCAATAGGAGATAATCTAAACCTTTACCAAATAAGTTTAAACTATTATCAAATGTATTTAAGCCTTGGAAAAATTTATTTATATAGCCGAAATACTCCATCATAAGATATTTATAAATTTTTTGTTATTTTTAATTTAAATAGACATTTTATTGTATGATTTGTTTTCAGACTTTAAAGTTTAGTTGTCTCTGTCATTTAACCACCAGCTTTAAATATAACGTAAAGACAACAACATAAGTTAAGTTTGATCTATACGGCTCTATATGTTTCTTACACGAATTCCACCATTGTTTTTCCAGACTTTTTAGATGTATCACGCCCACATTACTATTTACAATAGTATTCTCCAGAATGATACTTGGGAAAATAATTGGAGTCATTGTTATTTTATATAAAACTATAGCTGGTATCTTCTTATTATTAACGCCCACGTCGACCACCAGCGGGCTGAGGCACACGTATACAGATTTTCTTCCCTGTTGGCGGGGGTTCGAATCCCGCACAAGACACGGTGATTTATCTGGGTAGCAGTGATTGAGGCAGTTCTACTGACTAGAATTGTACTTGTGAAGCCATTGAGTGTTAAAAAAAGTCAAGAATTAAATTAAAAATTAAAAAAACACCTCCGACACAATTGTGTGAATTTGCGTGTGTGGCAACTGTCCAACGAAACTGAACATTTGAATTCAAACTTAAAATTTCTAGCCCTAATAGTGGCCAAGATTCCAATACAAACAGAGGGATCAGAGATGAACATCCTGGAAACGGCTGAACCGATTTCTGTTAAACATGGTTAAAAACCATCTCGCAAATACCAGCTTTCAAACAAAAAAAAAAAAACATTAAAATCGGTTAATTGGTTTTGGAGCTACGATGTTACAGACAGACAGAAAAACTTACAACAATCCTCTTTTTGTAGATCCATCAATGTCCATATTATTTCTCATATCCTAAATTAATAATATAATAAGAATACTGTGGCCGTTAGAGAAACAATTTTATTTTGGCTGTGTTAGTAAAGTTTAAAATTTACTGATATACCAACGTCTCCGTTTCGGAAGGAACAATAAAGTGTGGGAATGAAATTTGAAAGCTGGCTGTTAGAAGGAGTGTGGAAATTACCTTAGCTATTTCTCACGCATCAGAATAATTCAATGTGATTAATATAAAATTAAGGGTATGAACTAGATATGACATGAGGCAACCGTAGTTAATTGAACTTAGTGTCAATAATATCTAACCTCATTGCTATTATGGAAGAAAAAAATGTGTTAGTCTAAAATAAAGAAAGAAATAATTTGCAAAGATAATAGAATGAAAGTTAAAAAGCTATCTATTTCCCAAGGTATTATTACTAGCATGCCAATAACGTGTCCCATAGGGTATTATGGTATTAAAGTACGCATCCCTCTTAAAGTTTGTTGAACTGTAGCTGTTATTTACGGTGTTATTTAAGGTGAAACCACCAGTAAAAACCGTTTAATAAATAAGGCTAATTTTTCCATTATGCTAGTTCGACACCTCAAGGACGAAACAAAACCCAACGTTTGAATGAAGCCATATCTCGCCCATAAAATCTACCAATTAGGAATTTTTTCATCTTGAAATCGAACGGACAAAACATTCTAAAGTATTTTAATATTTCATAATTCGTCCCTATTTTGTTCCTGTTTTATTTGAGAATCCAATTGAAAGACGCAGCTGTTACTACAATAATTGTAATACACTGACCGATGATACTGAAACGCATATCGACCGAAGGAAACACGGTAAACATCAGTAACAAAAATAAACGCGTGCATACGTGTTGTTTGTTTATGCGTGCACTTAATAATGAGAAGATACTATAAAAACACTCGTTTATTAAAACAAGAAAAAAATAGCGAATTTTGTTCGAGCATTGTAAACTCCCAGGGAAATTTGATTTAATTATCTACGCAGGCCGCAAGTTCATTGGTGGCATTTATCCCCAGTGAAATTAATTTGGCACACAATTTATAGCGTTGCGTGTTAAGAATGATTAATTAAATTAGCATTGCTCTAAGTGCGATTTTTCCCCATTTCAGATTGGGATGTCAAGCCAGCAGGAATCCTACGCTTGAATATTGTGTTTACGTGTTTTGAGTTTGAAAGCGAAGGCTTTTTCTTCACGGTTTTTCGATGTTTAAAAATTGTAATGATTTCACGGTAGCAAGTTCACAGCGAAGGAGATTTGACAATAATTGAGAATTGTAGAATTTAAGGAAACAAGTTAACATACAAAAGACAAAATTAAAACATAAAAATATCGAAAAAACTGGATTTATTTTGCGTAGTAATTGGAATAGATAAACTCGCCGCGTACACACTTTTAGGACGTTTTTTCTACATTTGTCAAAACCAGTTGAACGGTCATTATTGTGTAAATTATCGACCTAACTACCGATAATACAATCCTTTTTGACTTCACTGTTATAAACGTTTTGTAAAGATTTCTATCCCTCCATAATAATAATTCACCCGTTCGGAATCATCGGAGTAGTCTCTTTCTGACCGACAAGGTCTCTTAAGCGCAACATTCGTGAAAGTCTTTTTTTGGAACTTGGAGTTAAGTACTTAATTATTATTAGTATTATTTATAGGCTGTAAGGAGAATGCTTGACGTCGCGGACCTTAAAAGTATGTCATCAGTATTATAGACATTCCATAGATGCCGAAATTGATATCTTTTTTTCTTCGATTTTTTTTTGTACAAATATTGTAGCTGGGCCTGCTGGTTATCGCGGATTTCGAACCACTTAAAATGTTCCAATACGCAAAGTCGTCTTTTTTTGTTAGGTCGATGTGATTCGTTCTCGGGGTTTCATAAACTATGACCCATTGTATTAGCGATTTAGACACCGAAAAATTTCAATACCTCAGTACAAAGCTGGGATATTGTTGAACTTAAAAGCTACAAATATACCAGATAAAAACTATGCGAAAAAATAAGTTTAAAAATTATAGATGAGTTAATAAAGATTTTTAAATCATTCTCGAAGCATGAATAAAAATGAAGAATTATGTACTCTAAGGCTTACCTGCTTACCTCTTGTTTACAAAGCAATGCTGCGTAACTGATGTTAAAACTACATGTGTAGGTAACTACTTTATATTTAAATAACCCGATTTTTTTTAATTTGTTTTTTCCATTTCTCTCAAATATGTAAAGAAATCTCAGTGAACTAGGATATTTTTGGTTGCGTGATCTATTTTTGTAACGCTAGATGTGTTTTCATCCTCACGAAAGTGTTCATGGCCAAATTATATCCTTAATGTCCTGAATGCAATCGAATATCGCTTAAATATTTGCGTGAAATCTCAGGGCATGCATTAAAAGTATTTCTTATCTGTGAACTAAAATTAACAATTACATCGGTAGAATCTAAAACTTGACTATGGTTCTAAAAAACACATTGTAACTATTTTTTTGTAATTTCAGAAAAGCTCGCATTTAAGATATCTTGGGAAGAAATATCACCTTGTAGTTCTAATGTAGATAACTTGTATTCTCTCCCCTTTTTTTATTATCTTTATCGTATTTACTATTTTACTATTTTCCAATCAATAAAATATATAAAATAGGAAGAGCAAATTAAACAGACGTTCACATTTAGTTTTAGTAAAAAACTTGAAAATTATATTTTTTACTCGAAAATCATAAAAAGAAAATCAGGAAATGGCAAAAAAAAACAGCCCATGCTACCTCTTCACCATAAACAAAACACTTTTTTTTACCTTAGAATTTATGGATTTTTTTTTTGTATATTCTGGCAAGCACGCTTCCTTCTATGCAAAACATTTCAAAACACACTGAACAGTGAGTACCCATACGAAACTGTTCTTTATTTAGAAGAACCATAAAACTGCATTATTTTATCAAATCACGCAACGTTTTTTGCTTTTTTACTACGCAGTTTTTTTGGGCATGCCGTTGCTTACACAAAATGCAATGCGTCATACCCCAAACCAGTGAAGTAATCATCGACCGCATCCACCCAAAAAAAAGTTTGTTAATGAGCTTTTGGCATTTTTTTCCGTCTTTTTCTTCGCTTATGCGACGCGATATGCTGTTTGCTGCTGTTACACCGTTGAATACAAATGCGAATATAATATAACCCAATGCTCGCACACTACTATGCTTAAATGCTTAGAAAAAATGTGAACAGAACACAAAAGTAAGGAAAAATAAAAAACACAGAATTTGGCCTATTTCCACTTTGTAAAAAGTGGGCCACGAATACATGCAAATTTGTGGAGCATTTTTCTATTGCCTGGCCTTCCTGCTATTTTTTTTTTTTTTTTTATCGGGAAGCACAATAATCGATTGCGGAATTGCATTTGAAAATTTGGTGTATATGATATGATAGTAGTGCAGAAAAGCGTCGTCCCCTGCCCGTCCTTCTTATATACCAAAGCACATGATAGTGGTCAGTGAGTGGCAAAGCTTTTAATCAAGAAAAGGTAACATGCCTCAGTGGAGTCAATAAATGGAGCAATTTATAAATAAATCACTTTCATTTTCATTTAAAACAGATAAACACATTTAGCGTGCTTAATTTAGAATTCTATAAAATGCGGATACGTATACTGCAGTGGAGGCGATTTGAAGGGGTTCAGAGGGACCAAAATGAGATTATGCTCATGTTTTCCTTTGGTACTGCTACGTTGATTCGTATACATACATTCCGGTCACTTTTCGCAATTTTTTTTTATATTTAATGCAAGGGGTATAATGCAAAGTAAAACGCTTGTTAAAGGTGGCTAAGCAACCACAAAACTACACTTTTGTAGGAACGAAACCTACTCGTACGTGCAGAGATCCAAAGTTTCCGACCTACTGGTTGATGTTACATTGATGGGATTTTAAAACAATATTTTGTTCTAGTACGGTCACTTTACATTGCTGCAAATTTCCTCCATTTATTAGTCAATAACTCCATACAATTTCATGCTCAAAATACCCATTTTTCTCATCACAACATAGACAGTATTTATTTGATGCCTGTACTAGCACCTTGTCGTGCGAAAATATTACACCTTAAGACAGCAGTTCCTGTAATTTTTCTTAAACGACAATCGCCAAACTGAAAACTGTTACATTATATGCTTTAAGCTTTTGAATCTGAAGAAAAAAGTGACTTTAATCTCTTTTTACGCTTATTGTTTTTTTTTTAATGTTTAATGGTTGCATGAGGTCAAGAAACAATCTTATGACGCATACAACGTAGCTTAGACAGAAGGAAATTTTAAGAAATCAGCCTGACAAATGTTCAGAACTGCAAGATATGGGTTTAACCGAAATAATTCAGCATTATAACATTTCAAGAATTGCTTCTTAGGTAGAGAACCATCCTTTGAAATCATAGATCCAGTCCGCATTAAAATATGTAATCTATTATTTCTTTTCCATGACATTGTTAGTAGTTCCGATTATGGTATACTAGTAGAACTATTCTGGGCGGGTTACGTGCCGATCAAGGCATGAATGGGTCGCCAAACAATCTTACAGATCCAGAGAAAGTCGTGAGATCGGGGGTGAGGTGCTTTAAGTGGCAAAAAACTTTCGAAAGTTGAATTAAGCTAGCTATGTTGGCATTGTCTCTTCTCTTTGTTATTTATAAAAAAATGTTATTTAAAAAACATTATTGTTATTTAAAAAAAACAACATTAAAACATTATTGTTATTTAAAAAAAAAACAATATAATTTTGATGGTATCACAAGATTTTTCTTCCCAAAGACTTATTTGTGTTAGCAGTCAGAGAGCAGATTGTATATTGAAACCCTTAATCCTTGCGTTTCAAAACTGATTCTGCTGCCTTAATCCAATCACTGATACCCAGATTTTGCAAAGTTGCAAATGTTTCATGATCATTTTTGCCGTTCTTCTATTCTTTAATATAATTTTGACGGATGCTCCGTATGGTATACTATCTTCAAAATTCTATACCGTTGGTGTTAACTGTCTAGAATTGACTTTACACATCTACATCAAATGGGTCTCAGTTGAACACTTCTTATATATTTCCATAACAATATTGGGGATTCCAAATATCAGCTCTGCTACCTTACTATATTTTCCATGTATCCAGGGATTAGCTAAAGTCATCATGCAGTGTAATTTTTTTTGCTATATTTTTCTATTTTTCGAAAATCTATTAAAGGGATTCAGTCAAAATGGGTGTGGGACATAGGTAGGCATTACACTTGGCTTTTTTTATTTATTTTTTAAGAAAATTGTGTGGACCACTGAACACATCCAAACGAAAAGAAGGAAACAAAATTCATACGTGGCTTGTTGAAGCCCATGGTACGCTCTTACCCCCTTTTGCCCGATTTATGCAAAATTCATCAAGGAAGTGATGTCCCAGGTATCTTCGCCTCTTTGCCGAGAAAGGCGGACAATAACACAAAAAATGCGTCATTCAAGGTTCTGCCAACGCTCTTCGTTGTATAAAGTTTCTTGTGTCGAATCAGTACGCGATCCATCAAAACTCTTTATTGATCCCAAAGCAATAGTGTTTTAAGGATTAAGGATCACGAATATTCGCACGACATCCTGGATAGTTTTTCTAGTTTATATGCAGCCCAGTTTTTAAGTACTTTATGATTTAAGAATAATGAATTCAGTCAATGTCGTCGTCGTAAGCGCACTAGCTTAGATCAAAGTATAATTCAATTTTAACACTCTTATGGGGCTTTAAAGTTGCAGAGGATATGTTGATCCTCTTGACCTCTTAGAATCTTCAGCTTTGGATTACTGAAGTAAATATTTGGAGCGAATAAAAGGTAAATTCTTTCGCTTATCTTAGCTGCCACAATGGGTATTGTAGAAAAACCACATACACATTTTTAACATTTTTCAATAAATTTTCCCTTACACGAATACACTTTCGAGACTTCCAGTAAGAGTAATTCTGCATCTCTAAAATTTAAACTTACTGTCTTTTAATTTTGCACTCTCCTGGAGTCTATTTTCTCTCCCGAATTTTATCCTTATATGCATATTACTTAATTTTGAAAATTTTCTTTCCACTCAAAAGACAGCAATTTTGAAATATCTAAATATTTTGGAAGTTGAACCTAGTTACCCTCTTAACACGTTCTTTTCTTTGCAAGTCCTCCCCATGCAATTTATTTTCTTTATTTCCCTTCTGACTGAAGAAAATAGTCAAGTTCCTGGAGAAGGCATATTTCCCATGCATGAGAGGCAACACAGAATGACTTAATCATGTCGTCAATCAAAATGGCCTCTAATAAGGATAAGACATGACGCCAGCATCATACCACACACAATAGAGATCCTAAGCTGAAATTAGGAAAAGACTAATCCTCTCATGAGCGGAAGAATTGCCAACCTACCCCAATACCAAGAAATGAAAAATATGTCATAATCCTATTGATTGAGGCGTTACACAATATTCTTAAAGTTGTGAGACTGCTTTCACCGCTACTAACGTCCACCCACCTACCTTTGAGAGCCCAATGTACGAAGAAAGGAAAAGTACTCCATACAATGACAAAAAAATATGAAAAAGTACCAGTAATACTCACGAAAGAGGAATCGAAGTGGAAGACGAATAAAACAACCTGAAGGACCTTGAACCAAGAGGAACACTTGTTGTTCAGAAGTTCTTCCCGAATGAGAGTGACAGGTCGACACAAAGACTGTATATCGCCATGGAAATGGAAACGTGTATTATATCAAATCTGGGAAAAACATAGGGTGGAAATAACAATGCGAGTGTGGAAGGAGACATTCCTGCCGGTGTGAGATGAAATTATAGAAAAGTAGACACAGCAGTTTTGAAGCCGTGAAACGTGAACTTCTTTTCTTAGATAAAAGTGAAAGAAAAAACTGGTTCCAGAGGCAAAAGGCAGAAAATAAGAAACTTCTCTAAATTCCGTGTTCCCATGGCTCCTTAACTTGTTGCTTGGTAACCTTCTCGATAATATTTGGATTTTTTATTTTGTTTTCGGTGGTAAACATAACTTAAAGAAGCTTCACAAATACTTTTTTAATAAAGCTTTATAAAGTAGAAAGGTAAAGTAGGCCTATTTGCCATCAGTTCGCTCTTTAACTGGGATGCTTAGAGTTTATAAGACTTCCAATATTTCCATAAACGATGATTTAAGGAATAGACTAATAGCTAGTATAAAAAAAGTAGACATTCATTTAAGGTCTGTTCCCTTACGTCTACAAATAAAATTTCTTATATTTTCCTTATTTTCATAGTGTGGGTTTACACTGTAGGAGTTAGGGAACGACTTTCTGAATTTTCCTGATCAGAAATTATAATTTCTGCAAGTAAGGGAACAGATCTTTAATTGTACGAGCTAAACCTCACTTAGATCAGATTTGTTGCTGCTCGTTTACAATTTTACGATATTTACTCTCTAGATTGGATTGCTCTCCATTTCAGAATTTACAGCTTACAGACACCAGATATTGTCATGCTGGAGATTATTCATTTTTGATTGAAAGGTACAATTTCCATTTGACTTATAACTTTATGAAGTTTCTTCAATTGTTGACAATAAATCTCCCTTATGATCGTCTGGTTAATTGGTAGCAGTTCGAAAAGAATCACGCTTTAAATTTCTACGAGACCCTCACCTTCACTTGAGTGTAAATCGGTCTTTAGTGATGGTTTTGGGACCTCCTCTGATCTAACCATTTTTAATTTCCTGCCGCAATTTTTTCAAAAAGTGGAGAATAGTTTTGACTTGGCAAGAGAGATTTGCAAAAGGTAACTCTCTCATTACTCTGATTACGATTGGTTTCGAAGATTTTGAACCAAATGATCCTAACTGGTTGCAAGTGTTTTTTGAGAAAAATTTAATATTGCACTCTTAGGTTAATTCAGGGTCTGGAACCAAAAGGGCTAACAGCGCTTTCTGATCAAAATTGGTTACTCGGCTAAGACCATTTTTTTAAAAGTGGCCTTATCGAATTTTTTAGACTACCTTCACAAAATTCATTGCGAATCTTTTTAACATAATCTGTTACTGTTCTCCTCATCTCCTCCATTTGCCACTTTCAAGTCATGAAATTTTAAAATTTTCAATGCGAAAACAATCGTTACTACGAGTAAAACTTGTGCATTAACACGGGTTGTGCACACTTGAAAGCTCTCTCAGAACAAATGCATTTTAACACGTAATTCTCTCACGAAAGCTTTTATGCAAATTATGGCAGCCTACGTGTTAAACTTTCAACAGTCATAGCAACCGCAAAGGCTGTGTGAATTTGGCATTTCCATTTTCCAATTTGGATAAGTGAGTTTGAGGTGATCAGATTCATATAATGAACAATCCCTTAAGATTTTAGAAACTAGCCTGAATTGTTCAAAAGCTATAAAATTAATTCTGTAAAAATGCTTGAAAATAAAAACGTAAAAACCGAATTGTTTTACATAGAAATGCATAAATTTCGTAATTTTCAGTATTTTAGGCTAAAATTTTAAACATACACATATGTACTCTATGGATATTGTACTATAGAGATGCGTTCACAGAAAAAATATACTCGAAAATTGATCTTTGGGTTGCTCAAACCTCTAGCATATGTTGCTGGTTCAAAAAAAACTTTAGAGGCAGTCTCTAAATCATACATCTGCTCAGTTTCCGCTAAGCTACAAAATCAATAAAATAATATTCGCTATAGTACAAGCTTGTCCAACACGCGACCCTGAATGGCTCAGCAGTGCAACAAAAATCATAAACTTACAAACTTTTTGAGATTGTGTCTAAAAATGCCATTAATACTACCTATACAATTTCTACATATATACTAGCACTGTTCGGGCCTGCTCCAAGCGAAAAAGATCAATTTAGAGCTCTGCCCTGTGTTCGAGGAAAAAAGAGCACTGCTCTACGTGCTCTTTTTCTGTTTGATGAAAAAATAGCAGAGCAGTTTAGCGCAATTTAGAGCAGGAATTCTTGCACCTGTAACAAAG
Source organism: Dasypogon diadema (assembly GCA_006980735.1). Taxonomy (NCBI): domain Eukaryota; kingdom Metazoa; phylum Arthropoda; class Insecta; order Diptera; family Asilidae; genus Dasypogon; species Dasypogon diadema. Next base: position 42,540 of record QYTT01089241.1, on the reverse strand, counting down.
CAAGAGTTTGAATATGACGCATTTTGAACTGTCAAAGAACTTGCTCAGATCAGAGCAGAGCTCTTTTCAGATTTTTTGTTTGCTGCTCTTGTTTACTCGGATCACAGATCTGCTCTGCTTGGAGCAGCGTCGCCGAACAGAGCTACTATTTATTTTATATGTGGCCCAAAACAGCTCGTCTTCTTCCAATGCGGCCCAAGTAAGCTAAAAGGTTGTTTACCCCTGCTATAGTGGCATATAACATTTATATATATATATATATATATATATAATGTACGAACACATTTTACATTTAATATTGCTGCTATTGCGTGCAACATAAATTCTTCAGTAGAGCGGATGAAATTCCAGCTTTTTTAATTTTTGCAAATTGAATTTGCAATTTATTGTACACTTCAAACTATTCAACCTTTGTTACATAGTACACCAAATCTATTGTTGGCGAGATGCCGCAATCATGAGTACAACAATCTAATAGAGATTGAGTTGGCCTTCAGCCCTTATTGCCAGCATCAGCGATATCATCGCATCATTTGATACCTGTTACTTTTATTCTTGGTTCATAAATTACCTAAACGCTTTAACTGTGATGCATGCGATAGAGGTTGATTATGAATTGGAAATCTTTTGCACACAAGATACTATTTCGATCCAAGTTAGATACTCTATATTATGTTTTATTTAACTTACAACTCCTAGAAGATTAATTGTTTTTGGTTAACATAGAATAGGCTTAATATTTATATTCGTGTTCTCATGTATTTTAAGTTTCTGAGTGCGACTGCACTCGGGTAACCTTGCATCTATAGAAAATTATGACACACTTGCACAGGCATGTACGTATCTTACCAAAGAAATCTTCAGTCTTAACTTAAGCTTCCCATCAATTATAAATGGAAACATCTAAAACTGAATCATTGCAGCTATCTTTTTTTTTTTTACTACACAACAAAGTTGCTGGTACTTATACGCCGAAAGGAACTAGTGTGGAGTGTCTAAAAATCATTCAAGGCCAAGTCGAATTCACAAAAACTCAAAAAACGAGTTCCAGAGTAAACAGCCCAAGTGAACCAATACAGAACTGCTGAAAATTAAAGAACGCCAAAAAGGCTGACGTTATCTAATCTGGTGTTGATTGCCGCTGATCTTCCGTATACGTAGAAGTAGAACTATGCTTTGTATGCGATCCAAAATCACACTATAGTTTATCGATAATAATTACATCGCTGATTATGTGGGGACAGAAGGCGCCGGGTATCGTGTATCGGCCCAAAAAAGCTCTCAGCGCGCAATTTACTTTTATTTTCCGTTTGAATTTGAAATGTAAACAATACCCGCGAAGTGCAGCATTATTATTGAGCCCGGTAATGGGTGTAAATCTATTCAAGATACTGTTGTAGATGCTAAGATAGCATCACGAAATGACATTGTGGCGGTTTTTTTTTGTCGCGCGTGTTTTTCAATGTAGTTGTGACCTATTTTTTATGGGAGCTCGCACTTGTTTTGCATCTCGCTTACACTTTGGTTTTTGCCGCGCGTATTGCAGTTGGACACGTCAAAGCTTCTTCAAATGGAAAAGCAAAGAAAAGGCATGCAAACGCAGAAAAAGTTTGTTTGTCGAAAAAGTAGAAAATCAAAAATTCATGATGACTGAATCAGACTGTGAAACAAGTAAAAAGATGTATATTTATTTCTTAGAGAAGCTTCTTGCATGTTGTAATCACCTTGGATTATGCATGAGGTTGGCTCCGATTATCGAAGGGCAATAAACATAAACATAAAAATATTTTTGTTGCACGTTCGCAATTTTCCAGAATATTTTCTGAGCTTTACGCAATCGTAACCACAGATTAGCATCATAATTAAAATTCACCCAGTTTCAACAGTATTAAATGTGTATTGTTTTCCGCTTTAGTAATTCCTACCTCATGATACATATTTGAGATTTTAGGTATATTACTGTCGAAAATGTAAAAATATTGGTTTTCTACGGAATTCTTAGGCGATTATTTCCTTATCAAAATTTTATTATCGTTAGGCGTGTATCCTACGCGATAAAATAAAAGAGTTCTGCCAAAATATCTTCAAATCTTGAACTTGAACCTAACGCTCTGAAGTGAAAAGTCAGTGACACTTCGAGCCAAATAAAAGCGAACCGTTTAAATTAAATTGTTCTTGGAGTGCGACAAAACAATGAAAATATTTTTGAAGCTTAGATTTGTTTGCATGAATTGCGAAGTCTTATATTAGGAAACCATTGCGAAGTTGGCTTGATATTTGGAAATAATAATTTTTCCGTGTCTCTGAGTTGAGCAAAACACCCAAAGGTTCGTGTCCGATTTGAAAATTAAATCAAAAATGGTTACTTTTTAAAGAAAATAGTTTTATTCATCAATTATACAGTCACTATTATTTTCTACAATTGTCTCTCAACGTTTTAGAAATTTGTCTATTCCTTTTTTGTGAAAATTGCTTCTTAAAAGAAAGTCGTGAGATAGTTTTCAACAGCTTCCAACTATTTATTCTGTAGATGACGAAGCAAGTGAAAATCTAAAGAATACGGTGATAAAGAATTAAATACTTATTTTACCTCCTTTAGTTTGTACAGAGTTTCTTGGGCGACATGCGGTTTGGCGTTATTGTGATAGAAGATGAATTCCATTGGAAAAACCAGACGACATCTTACTTGAATTTGGACGCTGCATTTTCATCTGTATGCTTCCAACTTCAGCTTTTCGTTGTACGTTAATGTACAGAATCCACTGTTAATCCCCTGTTACGATTCCATCCTTGAAATTTTCTCCATGACGTCCAAGCAGAGATGCGGCCTAGTTCATTTTTGTTTCCATACCTTGCATTTATTTTGTATTCCCAGCAAAAACAACTGTAATCTGCGTAGCTCGCAGCCACCGACCCAACTCTAATGTGTAAGCATCCTTAATATACTTTACCTTAATCGTAGGAGCTTGCGAAACAAGATGGGTTTATTGCAGGGACATCTTGATGGATTCGGGGACTCATGCGATTGTTGTGTTGTTGAATGTTGTAAGGCAACCGTCTACAACATTTTTCGAAATGATCTTACAGGAGTCTCAATTTATTATACAGTTCTTTGAAAACTTAGAATGATTAATTTTTCTGCTTCGGGTGATCAGGTTGGATCTCTTGAAGATTATTTTCCACTCAATTGTAATTGAACACAGAGTTTAAAGAATCAATATTGCCGTCATTTTTACAAAACCATAACGTATAAGTGTTAAGTGCCGATATTTATGTTAATTCTGTTATTCCTAGTGCAGCGTTAAGATACTTGCAATATATTAGCCTAACTCCTATGGATAAAATCCATTTCAACTGGGTTATACTCTTATCAGTGATGCTGAAAAGATATTGTTTCGCAATCAAATTAGTCTACTAAGTAATTTCAACGATGATTTTTTGTATCTGATATACAGCCTCAGATCGACGTTTCTTCCGCGTTGTACAAAAATATTGACCTTGACCTACTTCTTGTAGAGTGTAGTAGTAGAAGAGCTTTCGTGAGAAAAGTATATGCAAAGATACATTTAGTAAAAGAGAATGTGAAAGCTTCTCATTTTCTCATGTTCGTACTTCCAGCAATAGTCATTAAGTCATATCTTTAACGAGTGCATGACCAAATCCCGCTTCCCTGCACAATGGAAACAGGTCTTGATCCTCATCCTTAAAAATCGTGGGCATCTTCGTCAGGCAACTTTCGGCTTATTACCCTTCATTGTTATCTCACGAAAGTTTTAATACATATATGCAAACTGTAATCTACATTTCCAGCAATGGTGACGGTCACTCTTAAAATTACATCTTTGTATTACTATGCCTATAAATTATCATTATGATTATTTTCCACTAAAGCAGGCTTAACTGTTTGAGTGCGGAGTTTTGTTCGTGAAACGAGCGTCATTTCGCTCTTCAGCAGGTTAATATTATCATCAATGCCGGAAGGTCGTCCACAATGAAATTGATCGTCCAGCACAATCCAAATGGATATCCAGAATATTTTTCTTATTTCGGTTTCAGTATTGACTTCTTTATGAAACTCGTTTAACTTATCGGCGTCTGCTGCTTAAAATTGTCCATGGTGCTACCACCTGTCCATAGGTATGCGCCCATAGGACAAACTCTAGTGCCGTTATTTTTTCCTTTATTAGTAGCTCAACGTTTCGAATACTGGCACAGTTCTTGTTCTGGAGCTTTTTAGTCTCCAGGAACTGACATTTAAAAGCCTTCTCAGTACAAATGCATTTTAACACGTAATTCTCCCACGGAAGCTTTTATGCTACTTGCAGCACTCATCGTGCTAATAAAAATTGCATTTTCTGAACTCTGCATATTATACAGACATTTTTGAAAAGACATACAAATATTTACATGCAAATATTTTTATGCTAAATAATTTTCTGGAACACAGAGATTACGTACAATATATCATTTTACGTTAGCACTGGAAAGGAGGATTTTCACTTAATAAATAAGATATTAAAATTTCCATATGGCAACTCTCTGAAGTAGTTGTCAAATTTGGCTCATTTTCTAGCAGGAAACTTTCATTTTACTAAAATACTTATGTGCCAGATTTTATCTATCTTCCTCGAAGCATTTTGATTTTGGAAGAAAAAAGGCGATTTTTATTTGTTACAGCTAAAGGTTTTATATGGCAATCCTATGAAGGAGTTGTCCAAATCGATGCATTTTCGATTTTAATAAGGTACCTCTAGCTTAAAACATTCTCAAGGTAACGCGTGGACAGACAGATGGACATCTATTAAGCGATTTCTTTTCTTTTCTCATTAATGGCAATACAGTTTATTTCTGATGTGTATCATGAATATTTGCAACCATCTAGTATATATAACCCTTTCACAACGTACCTTTTTTCCGTTGAGATACTCCCTGTGAACGAAACGCCACGGCAAAGGTGCACACATTGAGCGCGACAGCTAGCAGTGAACATTGAGATGAGACTGATTCGGAAAACATTTGTTTCTTTGTTATTACTGGGTTGTATTTTTTTGACCTTTAGAAAAAATTACATAATAAAATGTTTGAACATTGAATAGCAACTCCAAGGTATGTCGTGAATGGGCAGAAAAAATGACGACTGTAGTCGCTCATCATAGCGAAAGGGTTAAGTTAACTGCAGGATAAAGCTAAGCTGTAGGAAAAGTACCTGAAAAGAAGGGATATCCTGAAACATTACAAGGAAATTGACCGATACAAGCACATAACAGAAAATACAAAAGAGGGTAGACCTTGTATCAAATTAAAGGGAAACTTATGGGGATTTCAAGTTATCTAAGAAAAGTGCATGCTAACTACTGTTTTGTTTTTGAGAAATTTGCGTATTTATGTGAAAAAAGCGGTGATCGTTTTGATCGTTTTTCTATTGACAACAGACTAAAGATTAGAAGCCATTGGGATTGTAGCAATTATATGAATCTTAACGTAATTTATGCAATAAACATCGTCACCTTACCAAGCCTAAGCCTTAGTAATACTATAAGCTGTGCTGTATGCATCATGAGTTTGCCCCCTAAGATTAGGCGATACCTTCAAAACGTAATCTATATATAATATATTACGGACCAAACACGAGAATTGATTTAATGTGTATTTTAAAATTATCTCATTACATCATATTTACTTCTGTTAATCACTTTTTTCATGTTATTTGCAGGAACAGTATTTAAGGCACACAAACTTATATTGGCAGCTTGTTCAAAAAAATTCGCCGAACTTTTTGAAACAGCGCCAATAGTAAATGGTCAGCAGTGCTGCGTTATATTGGAGGCTACTTCACCAGAAAACATGTCCGCACTGCTGGAGTTTATGTACAAAGGTGAAGTTCACGTATCACAAGAGGCTCTAAATAGTTTTCTCAAATCCGCGGAAAATCTTCAGGTTTGCTAAAAACAAAATAAAACCTTATCATAATTTTCTAATAATGATTTATAAATTTTAGGTAAAAGGTCTGTCAACGGAACATGGCCGATTAGCTGCTGCCCAGTCCCAATCACATGAATCACAACTGGATTCACCACCTGGACGAAGACAGCAACGCAATAGTCTATCGGGTAGTTCAGGGAACTCACACAGTGGAACTGGTACCAGTGGACACCTAGGCTTAAGCAGTTTAAAGCAAGAATGCGATTCATTAATGCACCCAAGCAGCTCAGGTTTAGGTGGAATTTCACCATACATCCCGCCAATGTATAGGCCGTTAACATTTGATCCACCCCGTAAAAGACATCTGAGGAGCCCTTTTGCAGAACAAGAGACCCGAGGAAGTGTATTAAGGGATGGTTCAAAGGGAAGCGCAGAAAGTGCTAGCCCTATAAATAAGCCGTATAGGTTTGTATTAGTTTCAGAAATTTATTGCTCTATTATCGACTCTCTTTAATTCAGACCTTCTAGCAGTACCTCATCGAATGCTCCAACAGAAGCCGACACAATGCAATCTGAAAGAGCCTCACCACAGTCAAGGTATTTGAATATTTTTTCAAGACTTATGTGGCCATTTAAATATTCTTAGCAGATACGAAAATCACAGCCCACCAAGTACAACAGCCGGAACAACAGGAAATGGGACAAGCGGATGCCAAGAAAGAACGGAGAGAACAGAGAGCACAGAACGTAATAATGGAAGTACAAACGAGGCCAATGATGACGACAAGGACGAAAGGGAATCAAATGATGTAAGGATAGATAACAAAACCAGTGAAAAAGGTTTTGCGTCTAAGGTATTATGTTTTTTAGTTATTTTTTTAGAATATTTTATTTGTTCAAATCGTCTCGGCCTTTCAAGTTTTGTGTTTATTTATTGGCTAAGAGCTTTAGTTTATCAAACTAGCAATTCAAAAGTTTTTAAAGGGGTATTAGATAGATAGTCTCTGCATCAATCACTTACAGGGTTAACCATTGTTTATGGCTTAAAAATAGAAGAAAAATGTCGAATTGGGAGAAGCAATGACCCCTAGTACATTTTCTCTTTGCTCAGTTTCTTCAAATTTTTAAGGAACAACCTTTAAATGCGAAAGTTGTTTTCTTTCGCAAATGTAAAAACTTTGATTTAGTATGTGATTTTAAGGCTAAGAGGGTAAATGAAATACACTTGCAGTTAATATAATACAGTCTTCTGTGTGAATTGTATGACAAACCCCATATAACATGAGAAAGCTCTGTTATTAACAAAACACTGCCGTGAATATGTTAATAAAGGGGTCAAGGTTTCTAATCTATCAGAAAAAAGTATGTTGCGAAAATAATGTTAAAATTACAATCAGAATTCTCTACTTATTTAACTATTCCGCTTAAGTTCGACAGCTGAATCGAGCCGGCAAAGTACATGAATTGGTACAAAGTACGTGAATTGGTTTTGAACCTTCAAAGTTAATCCAATAATAGTTGAGAAGTTTCAAAATGCGGCCCAAGGAAGTATATTCCCTTCTTTGCAAATTCTTTGGTCTTAACAGGCTAACATCGGATTCCTAGTGCGAAATTCCGTCTAAAATGATTTTTTAAGTAAAGAGGGAATTCTTATGAAGGTACAAATTAAAAGAGAGGGACTTTAAGATATTTGGAGCTGGGAGCCTTTCAGCCTTTCGCCTCTATAATACTTATTCTTCAGACCTTATTGAGTGCAAAGACTGATACCACCGTACATCTCTGACTGGAAAATGGTAGGGGTATAAGCTAGGGCCAAGAGCAAGCCTACCGTCCTTACCATCTACTACATTAAATTTCGATAAGTTCTAATGACATTATCACAGAAAGGATAGAGATAAGTTATCAGTTGATTTGAACGAAGCCTTAGCTTATTTCTCCGTTGTTGAACTGGAACTCCATTCTATGAATAGAGTTGTCCAAATTTAAGTCCGCTTTTATGATATCAGAAGGCCTTCAGCCTACTTTCTAAGATCCTAACAGTGATGGACAGTGTCCACAGCAATTGGAGAGAAACCTTTAGTATATGTAATTCATTGGCAAGCCAACAGTGCACTACAGGATACCGCGTAGTATTTACCCAATAGAGTTCCCATTAGATTTTCTATTTCAATGTAGACCTTAGGAAACACCGGGCAACATTGGAATTAAATTTACAATCCGTAGACCGTCCTTACAAAATGAGGAGATCAATATCTCTACTAGTTATTCTACAATTCCCTAAAAAAAAGGTCATCAACATCGTCAAATTGAGGATCCTTCACTGTGAACAAAAGTGAACCAGAAATGCAAAAATCGTCCTGAGAAAAACTGTTGATAGAAGATCTTCTGTTCTCCTTATTGTAAAATTGTGGTCTCATTAACTGGTAATTTACTGACACGAATCCAGTTTGTAGAAACCTTTTTTTTAAAAATTTGTTTGAAAAGAAATTACACAAACGTTTAATTATAAAATTCAAAATTATAAGAAACAACCTAAATAAAAGTGATTTGAGCTTGAATTCGTAGTTCCAAGTTGCTTACTTACCTCTAGATCCAGATATTACCGTCCTGCTCATTTGCTTGATGGCCAGATGTGAGGGCTGCATCATGTAACAAAACATTTGAGCGCTCTAACTCGAAATATCTAGTTGTAAAATGGCTGAGATATAGTAGTATATCCCGGTCATAATCAGATTCTCGAGTTTCCGGGTATGAGAGCAGCCTAACAAAAATAAATATTTGAGTTCAAACTCGAAGTTTCTAGCTGTAATAGTGGTTGAGATCCAGGTGCCCAACGGAATGGAACATTTGAGCTCAAATTCAAAGTTTTTAACTGTAATAGTGGTTGAGACCCCTACACAAACTGTGATTAGAAAAGTGAATATCCTGGAAGCAGTTGAACCGATTTCCATCAAACATGACTAAGAACTATCTCGTAAATACCCGCTTTCAAACAAAAAAACCGCATTGAAATCGGTTCATCCATTCTAATGCTAAGATGGCATAGACAGACAGACAGACAAAGGCTTCAACTTATAATACCCTTCTTTTTGCTTCGGGGGTTAAAAAGTATAACTAAAATGTTATCATTCTTTTACTGAATGGAAACATCTGCCTAAACCTTTAATTTCCTGACGCGACATCCCCCTTCTTCCCGACCATCTGTTTTACTTCTTCCTGTCAGGGTTTTCTTCCCTTTTGGGGTACTCCCTGTGAGAAAGTGTGGAAGCTTCTGTTGACCATGTCATTGGGTTGATCCAAAATCAACGCTACGGCACGATCCTGCACAATCCAAAGTACCGACTTAATATCTCGCTCTTTTTCTTTTTTTATTGCCACTTTAATAAAATTTAATTTGATAAAGTTTTCTAAATCTCTGTATTCTATTTGGGCAAACAAGTCATAATAGTTTTTCTATTGAGCCAGACTGGACACGGAGGGACTTCTTACTGAATTGATCGTACTGGAAAACATTGAGAATGCCCTGTATTTGTTTTTGTAAAACAACCACAAATATAGGAGATCCGACAAATTCAATAATAAGGCCGAGAAATAAGACAGGCAGTAGCTCCTTAGTTGCTCATCTCCCCAACTTACCAGATAAGGACATCCTAGATTGTTCCATAAGAAGGAATGAAGATTTGTTTGCTTTGGGACTCTCTAAATTTAATATTCTGATCCGGACTAAAATTTTGACTGCGCTTCTATGACTTTTATGACTATATTCTCACATACAGTTTACAATAATGTTATGGTAAAATAATGATATATCTCTTGCAACATTTGAATTGCTGGTAGAAATTTTAAAATATCCGTTTAAACGTGTTCGTGAGTTATGAAATATTGGCAAATAAATCACACAAATCAAAAGTGACGCAAAACTTTCAAAATTATGCATTGTATCCGAAATAGATTGAAAATTTTTTCCTTTCATTTTGAATGGCTTTTAATATTTTTGCTAAAATGATTACTTAGACCGGAGCTGAAGATCTACGAGTAAAAATGGAAATGGACTATTCACCGCAACCACCAACATCAAACACAGCACCACCGACACCAACAGCTTTAGTGGATTTTAAAACTGAAGCTGGTGGCCTACCTGGGGGTCTGGCGGCATCTATTGCACCCGCAGACATGTTAAATGTGTGGAATGCAACAAAACTGAACAACAAAAATAGTGGGACGGTGAATACAGCAGATGGTAGTAATGACACACTAACACATTCATTTGAATTGAAGTAATTTAATATAAATTTTCCCCCTGTAAATAGGAAAAAAACTAAAGTGCCTGTACTGTGACCGCTTATATGGATACGAAACAAATTTACGTGCCCACATTCGGCAACGCCACCAAGGTATACGAGTACCATGCCCGTTCTGTTCACGAACGTTCACACGAAACAATACAGTACGAAGACATATTGCCCGTGAACATAAGCACGAGATTGGTATAAATCAATTGCAGGGACAAAATCATAGCCAATAGAAATTCTGTTTTGTTTAAATTCTATAATTTTTAAAGCAATTCTGTAGACACAAATGTTTTTTCTCTAATTAAAAAATTGTTTTTGTTACCATTATCAAGAGAAAGTGAAACAAGGTCGTAATTTCTGTCGTGTTAATAATATATATATATAAAAAAAAAGGTTAAAACGCGCCAATAGTTACAATAGTAGCTGACATGCAGAAATACTTTTGTTGAGTTTTATTTTTTTTAAGTATTTTGTTTAAAAAGACAAAGAAAAATAATGCAATCAATATTTGTTTCCTGTAAGAGAAAAAATAATAATTTTTATATTGTTTATATCTCTGACTGAAAATGGTTTTCAGGGTGCTAATAAAATATTTTTTAAACAAAGGAAAATAGTAAACGAACGAAATAGTTTAATGCAAGCAGAAATATTTACACTGTATAAAATAGTAAAAAGAAGAAAAAAACGGAATGAAAAATAGTTGAAAAGTCTGAACGTTTTTGACTGGTTAAACAATAGCTAATTGTGGCATTTTTAACTTATATACTTTTTACCATATTTACATTTTTTTCATAGTTCTTTCCCATAATATATTTGTACACTTTCTTAAAGACACGTCTTCTTTTACAATCTTCACAGCATTTTCTTCACCACAAGTGTCATTACAATATTTAAAACGAAAAAGTAAATTTGTAATACTATTAATAAATAAACTCAGACATAATATATTATATGTTCTGTAGCAATAATAATATATTGTTACGGAATGAATTGAAACAAAATGTCCGTAAATGTGAAGTTTTATATTATTATAACAAAACGCTTATATTTTTGACAGATTTGGATGTTTTTCTTTCTGAACACAACTAAATCTGGCAACAAAATATAAACAATATCACAAACAAAATTCACATACATGTAAATGAATATTGAATATTATGAAACACTAAACTCAAGTACCTGCAACACAACTCTTATTATTAATAATAATAATATAGTAATAAAGAAATAGTAAGTAGTAGGAACAGTTTCTTATTTTTAAACTTTTGAAAATAAGGAAAATAAATGAGAAGTAATATACAAATAGGTAATACTTAAAATATATTGAGATAATGAATTTTAACATCATCACGTACAAAATATCAAGTGCTTATGGAAACAAAAATTGCATCTAACGCGCTTCCCTCGTTCTTTCTTTTATTCTTTGAATGTCTTTTTCTGTTTTCAGTTTTTTATTAATTGAAATGGAATGGAAATGGAGAATTGATGAAAGAGGGATTTTTCAATAAATCAACAGCTTCCAAATATGATTAAATCTTGAAGAGTTACAAAAGCATGGGAAAAAGAAATTTAAGTTCCTTGTTATGTTATTGTATTTGTTGCTGTTTTGATTCTAGATTTTAACTCTAGCGTATCTATTGTCAGCAGATTATAAAATCATGGGTGAATATCGCTACTCGAAAAGCTTCTAGAAGTATAAGGCTTTTTTTAGAATTTCTCGGAATATTAATAAAAAAAAAGACAAAACTTAGTCTCTCTATTACAGATCTTTACCATTTCTTTACCTTTATTTCTTTTGGATTTAATTAATTCGGAGACAGTTGATTTGGCATAAAAATCCCTTTTCAATCTAATTTACAGCACGAAATTTTTAAAATCTTCATTAATTTAGCAATATCCAAGCAATAACACCATTGAACATAAAATATCATAATATTATCAAAGAATTGACAAAATCCGGGTGCCTATAAATGTGGTTTAATTAATGAAACTTTTACAATTATTTTTGGTTTACAGCAGAGAAGTAAACCACTTTTTGGAACCAATCAAAAACGTTCAAAAATAATAATAATAATAAATTCATATGAAACCGTCAGGACACCTTCAAAACAATTTTCTAGCCTCCTTAAATGAATGAAAAACATTAAAGAAGAAAATAAAGAAATCGTCAAGTTTGTAAAAGATTTAATTGTATTGAATTATAAAATGTTGTGTACTGTAAACAAAAAAAACACGAAAACGAAAACAAAAACAAATGTGAAGAATGTGGGACAAAGCCTTTTAATACATAGCTCATAATTCAGTACAACGAAATTCTACTCAAAACAAAAATTAATTGAGTTATATATCCAACTCTTTAATGATAATAATTTGAAGCTTTTGCTCTTTCAAAGAAAACAACAACAGCAACAGATTCAACAAGTATTTTTGGGAAAGAGAGCTACCTAGGTTGAATAGAAATTATTTTCTTAAAAGTTTACAAACACAAACCAAAATATCATCTAAATCTCAAAATACGCAACCGAATATGAGAAATTAAAGCAGTTACCACAATAAATAACATTTAACAAGAAAATCCTTCCCCCAAAGTATTCAAACTAAACAAGAAACAAAAATGATAAAAACTACTATATCAAGTCCAATCAAACCTCATACAATATACATATTGAAATAGTTAACAGTTATTTTATTTTCTTGTTCGCTCACTCTTTGCAATAGTGATATTTATGAAAGAATACATATTTTATGAGTTATTTTTAAGCAGTTATTATATGATATTTTATTTTATATACAGATGATGTTTATTTATTTATTACAGAGATTGATTTGTGGTTTTTAGAAACAGTTCCCTCATGCATTGTAGAGGTGTCATTGATGTGATCAGTTAAGGTAAATTCTGTAACATATTCGATGTATTTTATTTTAGGCCAATATTACTGTTGTCTGTCTAAAAGTATTTCCAATATACGATTCGGCAGGACCGATATATTTCTGTATTTTGATTTAAAAGACAAAAAAAAAATTTGTGAAAAGTTTTTCTAAATTACTGACAATTCAACGCAGAATTTCCTCGAACGATCATTTAGTGGCAATAATACAGGGTGATAAATAAACTATGAATAAACTTAATAGAAAACAACAAACCTCAATAATAATAGAAATCTTCCATATATAGACCAAATCCATTCAGATTTTGTTACAGAGCCAAACTTTTAAGAACGCAAATATATATAAAATAAAGTAATAAAAACAATTAATTTATTTCTACAGTAATAATCTTGTGAAAATAGAATTCAGCCCAGTTTTTCTGTGATCAGCACGAAAATGTTATTTTGTTCTGGTAACAAAAAGTTTTGGTCGGTTGACAGTCGGACAGAAGGACTGTCAACAACTAAAATAAAACTTTTTCGTGCATTTTACTATTAAAATAATATTAAAAACACTAAAAGTATATTTTTATTATTATTAGTTTGCTTATCAACAAATATATAAAGTTCCGGGTATTTTTCTCACAGTAAAAATATTTTTTTCTTTGGAAAGATATGTAAAAACAAAGCATACACACCTACATGCTATCACACGTACGTAGGATTATCTATTTAGTATAATATAATATAATTGTTTATAAGTTTAAAGTATTTTACTTCTTTCTGAAATTATGTTTAGGATCTTTTTTAGTTTTAAGATGTACATTTGATTTTTGTTGTTAATTATAATAACTTCATATAGCAGCCCTACTGGAGAGTCTGAATTACACCTTAATATTAAAATGGGCTCCTATCTGAAGTTATAACAGTAAACTACAATTTGTATGATTTGTTAATGGATTAATTTTTAAAAATAAGGAAACATAATTTTTAAAAGAAATACATCGCGTAGGCATTTTTTTTTTTTTGAATCCGGAGGTAAAAATACCTCATTTTCGCTTTTTTCGATACCTTTACAAAACTTTTAAAAAAGACAGTACTGCAATAGGAAAACAACTACCTCAGAAAATAGACTTTTTTTTACAATAGTATTTTTTTTACAACTTATTATTTATATTTTATATGAATATTGTAATTTTCAAAAATTTTTATAAAAACTTGTTGGCTTTATTTTTAAAGACCATCACCAACCAAACCATCACAACACTCTTTTACATAAATAATTTTTGTAAAATCTAAATGCAAAAAAAAAACAACAACTACACGACTTCACTCACACTTTTTCAAAAACAAAAACCAAACGAAAAACAAAAGATCATAAAAACGAAAACGCGGTAAAAAAATCAATTCGACAAAGTGCGAAAATTTGTAATTTAAATGTAAAAATATTTTCAAAATTAAGGAATAAAATAAAACATGCAGAAAACCTCATGTAAAATGGTGACAATTACTAATTATTGTAAATAATATTTAGGCTACCTTTAAAATGTAATAGTTTACAGTAAACATAAACAAAATTTGATAAAAAAAAATGGTGAAAAAATATAAAAAAGATATATTTAGGCTATTTTATTCTATAAAAAGAAAATAATGTTTGGATATACGAGTAATTACTTAACAGAAGAAAAAAAATACCTTTTTCCGAATTATGTAAGGAGTACATAAAAAAAATTAAATAAAAAACATGTTTAGATAGGTTTTTGTATATATTCGAAAAAGTAATGCAAAAAAGGCAACATTTTTTTCATAATTTTGGTATAATAATGAGATGGATACACAAAATTATTAAAAATTAAGGAATCTTTAGATAAAATGCATAAATGACCTTCGGAATGAGATATTTAAACAAAATTATATTGTTCTCCCACAAAAAGAGATGGAGAAAACATACGTAGCAAAATTAGTTCTGTTTTTTTTGTTCAAAATTGTAAAATAATTTCGGTCTGATTGTAAATGTCGTTCACTTCCTGTGCGAGTGAAAATTCTTTTTAAAAATGTTAAGTAATTTCTGGTAAACAAAAAAAATTTTTTTTTAATAATTTTTAATATAAAACGTTTAGGCCACAAAATTAAATCCACAAAGGAAGAAAATCTATTAAATATATTAAAATTAAAAAGTTTAGGTAAATCGTAAATTATATTTTTAAAAGAAAATTCGTGAAATTTCTCAAAAAAATGAAAGAAATTTATTTCGTAAATTAAAAAAAAAAAACTATAAAAGCAAAATTTTTTGTGAAAAGAAATATGTCGCCATTTTGCTTAAAAATGCAAAAAAAGAATTTTAATAAATACTTAGAGAAATATTCGTTATACCTTATGTACGTATTAGTTACTGTTTCTTTTGTTTATTATTTTATTTCTTCTTAAGTTTTCGTTTACGTTTTCCCCAGTTCTATTGAAGAATTACGATGAGAGATAATTTTAGTGCGTAGATTGTGTTATGTGAATATAATTATTTAGAGTTAAGATTAAAGAAGAAAAATTCGAATGAATTTATTCGTTTTGCTTTACAAAAAGTTATATTTTTTTCCAAATCCAATAAAATTATTCATGTCTCGAAAATTCAGGAGAGGATAATTTTACTACACAGTGGGGATTTTGAAGATAAAAATTGGATGGTTCTACTCAAAGCAAAGATATTTGAAGGTTCACGAAAAATTACACTATTTCTACTCAATTCTACTAAAACTTTGCCTGTTCTTTTCAAAATAGAAATTTGTGTTAACTTTATAGTAAGTTTTTACACACTATGCAAAATCATACAAAATGTCGCATACATAGAAACATGTATAAAAGAAAAACCAAAGCCTAGTGTAAATTTTCTAAAATAAAGTAGAACAACTGCACGGTTACATTTTTTTTTTTGGATTTCTAGCACAAAGGGATGCAAAAACAAAGTAATAATTACATATTTTTATTACTATCTTACGCTAGTAAGGGGAATTTGTATGAAATACATGTACTTGGATTATGTACGCAGATTTTTAATTCCCACTGTGTAATCCTTCTTCTGCCATGAAGTCAATGACATTAAATTTCATTTGCTCAATCGTGAAAATCTTTAAGAAAATTTTCGTGCGCTGTAAAAAAATAAAAACTCAACTAGTCAGATGTGCAACACATTCAGGTACAATAAAAATAAAAAAATATATAAAAGAGACATTTTTAGATAAAAGTTTCGGAAAAAATGATATGATTTTCCGTTCGTCGTTTATAATTTCTAAAGAAATAATATTGTTAGTTTTCCTTTAAGTGTATAACACTGTGTTTTATTACATTAAAAAAAAATCGTAAATATAATTATTTCAGTTTAAAACTGCAAGAAAAGTATAATATAAAAACAACAAAGTGTAAATTATGTTCATTTTGCTTCTTCTTTTAAGTTTCTTTAACATTAAATTGCATAAGAATGTAAAAAGTCGGAGATTTTTTTTTCTACTTATTTTTGTATAAAACATAGCAATTTAATTTAGTTACACTATCAAAGAGACAAATGTGTAAGCTTGGGTATTGAGCTGTTCTTTGTTTTGATTTATAATCACAATTGTGAAAAAGCAAACATTACAGTTTTCACACATTTTTTTTCTTCACATTACTAAATTTTTAGAATAAAGAAAATTTGAAAATCAATTCCGAAAATAAAAACAACAGAAAACAAAATCAGACTTTCATATCCCCACACCTATTTAAAAAAAAAAACAAACACACAAAGTATAAAATAGAAATACAAACAAAAAGAAAGAAAATGATTGTAAATAGACGTAAGTTACGTGTAAAACAACCAAAAGTAAAACTCGCCTTAATTCCATAGTACAGGATACTTATATTCTAAATACAGTTGATTTCATCTTATCTATGTACATCTAATGAGAAGATAAACAAATTCTAGTCCAATGCAAAACTACTACTACTACTACTACTACTACATATAAAAAGTAATTTCAATTTGCAAAGTTAAAACAATGTCTCCTAACACTCTTTCTATAGCACCGACTTTATATTGTTACCAGTACTTCCTACGCACACATCTTTCAATTGTTAAAGATAAACCATAAGCTCGAATAGTTGTTGTTTATAATATATATATATATAAATATATAAGTTTTTGTTATATTTTCATTTGTATTATTATTGTTGGTATTATTTTTTTTTTGTTTTTCCTACAGCCTTTTAGCTTTGCAAATTGAATAGAAATAGTCTTACCATAGTTCCATATAGTTGAAGCAATAGTTGTTAAATAAAGATTAATTTTTTTAAAAAAAAGTTCACATTTTGTATGATTTTATGGATTTGTTTTTCTGCCTATTCTTTGTTTCATTTTAGATTGGTTCGTTTTTTTTTCTTCTTCTTCTTTTTCCTGGATGTGATTGTATTTGTTTTCCAACGAATATTGGTGTTTTCATCTAGGTACTTTGATGAGATGATGATGGTGCAAGATTTTTAGTAGTTGTGTTTACAAGTGCATGGTCAGAAAATTAGTTGAATGTTTTTTCCAATTTTCTATGAAATTTCCATCTAATATTAGAATTAAAAAACAATCAATAATATTTGCCTTCCTTTGATATACAGTAGATCACCTTGCAACACGGGTTTATATAACACGAAATTGGTATAACACAGTAAAAACATTGTTGCAGTGTTCTTAGAGTATTGATTTTCACATCTTAATTAAACCTCTCATATGAAATTTGGTTTCTCCTCTATAACACCGATTCATATAACACGAAATACATCCCTCATGCATACGCGGATCTACTATAATTACATTTTTCTGTCCATTCAGTAAATACTGTATCATATGGAGAGCTTTTTTTCCTAAAATATTCGGGAAAGTCCATTAACACGTTGACTGCCGGAATTAGCATAAAAGTTTTCGTGAGAGAATCCCGTATTAAAGCTTTTCAAATGCCGGTCAACGGTATCAGATTGATTCTGTAATTGCAACCCAACCTTGTCTTCAATTGCTCCCATATTGGGTCGAAAATTTTGTTTAGATTAAATCATCTTCACTGATAAGCGAACAAAACTTTTATGTAATTCTTCCCGGTAAACATTACGAAGCGAGAACGAAACGAAATCAAAGCCTAAAATTCAAGAAAAGCGAAAGCAGACTTCGAGCTCGAATTCCACTTTAGTCTCTTCACGGTTGGAGAATAAACAAATCTGTAATTCGTTCTCGGTTGGCTAAAGCGAAACGAATTCGCTAAGCAATCTCGAAGAATTTACTTGCATTACTGTACTGTATATGCAGACATATGTTCGCTTTAATATCGCAATAACGAAGAATTCTCGAAGTGAGGACTGAGTGATATTGAAATTTTCTATAAAAAGTTCCATTTGCATATTCTCGACTGTAAAGTTCTAGTTAAAACGTTTTAGCAATAGGAAATAAATAGTTGTTGGCGATTTTTTTTAACATGTAAAACAATTAAGTTCCGTGCACTTGTTAACCGCAATTTTTCATCACTAATCAGCACACCAAACTGCGGCGTACGAAGAATCATGAAATAAAAATGCAACGTAACACATACAATAGAATTTTTTCATGCCGATTTTATGTGTACCGTGTGCGTGTTGAATTGTCTCGCCAACTCGAATAATTCTCGAAGAAATTTCGAAATTCTTAATTGAAATTTCACTAAAATTTTTGCAGGGTTAAATTTTCGCCGAATGTATGATATTTGAAATAGTTCTGTCTTAAATATATAACAAGGAAAACAGAAACAATCTTGTGACTGGCCTTACCGGTTAGACTAGCTAACCCGAGCCTTTGCATTTCTGTAATCCGTCCGCAATGAAAATGAAACACTGGTGAAAATTTCCTCTAAATGATTGGAGAGTTTGTACAAGTTAAGAGAACAGAGATCTGGTGAATTCTTCACGAGCAGTTCCCAAAAAAAAATTAAATGTAAGTATTCTATTGCACCTGTATATTGCAAAAATAGAAGTCTGAGTTACTAAATTTACACAATTCAATAGTATGGAACTGTACTTACAGTGCAAGGCATTGGAACTCTAATTTACAACATATCGCAGGATGATATAGAATTAAGTTTTTACAAGAAAAAAACTCCAGCTCTAGGATAGGGAATGGATCAAGATTGTTCTCTGTAAAAACGACTCATAGACTTATGCGCTTTTCTTCCAGAGATGGCCTGAATTTCTCATTAAATTCGCCAATGGTTGCGATAATGCTTGGGTTTCTTGACTGAAATTAAAAGCTTTTTTCAAATGGCGATGCCATTCTCAACAGAGTTAGGGTTATTGTAAAGATGCTTCTTAGTTTGTTTTCCAACTACATCCCATACATAATAACCCAAAAGAATCCGTTCAGGGCAAACGGAAGACAAAACGTCTGGAGTATGCCATCCTTGCATTTGATCTTGTAAAAAAATGACACCGAGGATTTATGAAATTCGGCAAGCTCCTTTTGGGCGATTTATACGATACACTGTGGTTAATTTTATCTGCGACTAATCTTCTTCAATACTGATTAAAAGAAATTTTCTTA
Organism: Dasypogon diadema; assembly: GCA_006980735.1. Taxonomy (NCBI): domain Eukaryota; kingdom Metazoa; phylum Arthropoda; class Insecta; order Diptera; family Asilidae; genus Dasypogon; species Dasypogon diadema. The sequence goes on along the minus strand of QYTT01089241.1, from coordinate 22,888 downwards.
TCGGAAAATAAAGTGTATACTTACATTACAAGAAAACTTTGTGTTTTTCTCCTTTCTTATTTTACAGAACAGATGTAGTTCTAACACTTAAACTTGCACTTTTAATATTACCTTAAAGCTTAGAATGTTCTTTAGTAACATCTCAATCTAGGTAGAGCCACAGGGGAGATTTATTTAGCATCTTATTGTTTTTTTAAGATATTGCCTAAGAAGCTCAGGGAACAAGCCTATGATGCACACAGCTGAGCTTATGCGGAGAGAAATTCTAGGGAAGAGGAGAAATTTTAACCTGACAAATGTTGCTATTAAGTCACAATTTCTTCGATGACATTTTTACTGCATAACATCACAAGTACCATTCTCGTTAGTAGAATTACCAGATAATTACCATAAGAATGAAAATAGGTGACTGGTGGCCACCATAAGAAAAATTTCTAGGATATTCACAACAACGAAAAGAAATTCATCAGAATTTCCACGATATATTTCGACTGAAAGTTGACGATCGTTTTGTGGAATGCTCAATTTGTATCTTATAGAAAATTATAAAAAGGAAAGTTCATTGACAATAGGAGCACTTCGGGTGCGACAAAATAAATTTAACTTTTAATATAATTTTCTTAAAAGAAATATATTTGGCCCAGCGTCGCAGTTGTACTCTTTCTTTTTTTTATATATATATTTTCAAATCGTCAGTGGACGTTTCTTCAGATCTTGATCTATAGCTGAATGATCTGCGTACATAAGTTTACGGCAGAATCTTGTCAGGATATCAGCGATGTAGAGATTAAACAGAAGAGCGGACAAAATTTAACCCTGTTGAGTTAGGCCATTTTTCAAAATTTTCTGCTTATTGCGATCGTTGAATACCACCTCAAAGATCCTGCTCCTGAGCAAGTTTTCAATTAATTAACCTAGGGCTTCACATCGAACCACTCGCCCAAGAGGAGTTAGTATAAGTTTTTTTCTACAGTAGGTTAATAAGTCGATGAATGCGACAGATGTCAGTTTAAAGCGTTTCTAGAAACCATCCTCTGTAAAGGTTGTTAACAAAACAGTCTGTTAAACTGTGGGGGAGAAGTCTGTCGGATTGCAGTATATCAGTATAAAAACCTCGTAGCCAAAGATTATTTTTTTACTCTAATTCAATAAATAATTGAGCCGGATGCCATTTAAACTTAGAGCCCTTTTTTTGTGTTCTATTTGAGAATGCAATAGAGCTTCATGCAGAAACACAGCAGTGAGGAATGACCTCAGAGTGATACAAACTAGCTGCTGAACTACTCTGAGAATTTAGATTAACATTAATGTGGATTAACTTACAAAAATTTGTCAGGTTATAATTCTCAACCTCCTCTTACCAAAAATTTTCTTTCGCCTAAGTTGCCTCATAAGTCTATATCATAGAAAAAAAATTATCCTCTATTAACAAACAATAGTCAGAAGTGGGGTTTTTTGGGGATCAAATACGCTAATGGAGTTTTAAATATGATGCGAAAATGGATAACCAGGAACGAACTAAATTCCTTAAAAGTTTAAGAAATAAAAAACTCAGATCCATTTGTTGCTTTGATTGCATCCATACAGAACTTGTCCCTTTCATGTTTTCTCTCGAAGAGCCACCAATCCCTTCATTATGTTTCTATAAAGGACGTCGCATTATTAACACGCTCCTTGTTGGGCTTTCCTGACTGAAATTACCTCTCTTATTTGCATTTAAATCACTTGTGATATTCTCAAAGAAGAGAAACTTGTACCGAAAATGACCGTACACAGGACACAGAACGTGTTAACTTAGGAATTTTGTTTTTGAATAAAGTTTACAGTTTTCAAAAAAACTCTTAGTTTATTCATCTAAAAGGAAGGTAAGGAAAGACGTTGAAATTATGTTTGAAATTCAATATGTCAATATGTTAAATGGCCATTTGGCCTTCCCTCCATCGGCGTCGTGCTGAAAAAATATATTCTGCAAATGGATATTCTCTAGTTGGGGTAATAAAAAGTTTAGAAAAAAATATCGAATATATTTACATATTTTTACAGCTTAACATGTTTAGAATACTAAACAGGATTTTTCAGAATTCTGAAAATTGACGAAGTTATATAGAATTTCAAAGATCGATGCGTTCGCTCAGGTTGGGTCCTTTAAAATTTAAAAAGGCTAAAGATCGATAAAGTTACTTCTGTTACAATATTCAGCATTATCTGTAATGTGGGCGAGGTTGGCAAGTAAGTGGCGATACCTGTGGTCTACAGGCTTAGGCCTAGATCTTTCGTTGAAATATATTCTAATGGATTTTGACAATAATCAATTGCGACCAATACTCTCACTCACATTGACAATATTTCTGTTTTAACACGTTGACTGACAAATTAGCATCATAAAAGCTTTCGTGAGAGAATTACTTGGTAAAATGCATTTGTCCGGAGAGAGCTTTTAAGTGCCGGTCTCCGGTGATTTTTTTTTAAATTTTACAATATTTTTATGTTATTTTGTCGTGAAATATAAAAATTTGACATCAGATAGTTCAAAAATTTTGCAAATCTTCAAGCTCAAAATGGAAGACCCTTTATTTAATGGACTCTACTTCATTAGTAAATCTTCTTGTTAATATAAATTTTATTTCTCTGACCTCTATTCTAGACAAAAAATATTTTGTCATCATCGTTGTGATTATCCATCTAATTGTAAATACTTTCTTGTACAACATTTTGAAAACTCAAGATGGGGATTCACAACAGTAACAACAGAACAAAATTGCATATCCATTATTTATGTATCTTTACCTCTTCCGTTGCATTTTTTTTTACTAACTCGGATTTTATTTAATTTTTTATTCCTTCGTGAGAAACAACCAATTGGCTATCTTATCTGTGCCCTTGTTTTTCTTTTTGTATATTTTCCGTTCTTATCAGAAATACTTGGACATAAAGAGTGACAAAACTGCAAATAACTTCATTGTTGTAGCATACTGAGTTATTAGTATCAGAGGAAGGCAAAATATATATATTGTGAACATTGTCCCTTTTTCTACGAAGAAATTTTATTGTCATACGAATCTGCATTTGAGTCAATCATCACAATTCAGTTCAATACTAATCGTGAATACCTTTTCAAAATGCTAGGCTATCATATCAAAATTGTGAATTTGTCCCGAAATAAGCTTTTATTTATTAAATAAATCAGATGTAGAGAAAAGTTCTTAAACTCGATTATTCAAACTTTCTTTCAATATCGATCTATACAAATTAATCTTCTGAAATTGTTTTGCATTAATTGAAAGTTACTCTGACCTAAAAAGAATTCAGTATATACACTACTACTAAATATTAGTATTTTTATCATTAAACTCTGTTATAATTTCTTTTTTAACTTTTTCATTTGAAATTTATTGATACAAATCCATAAGATCATAAATATTCCTACGCAAATCTGCAATAATATAGAGTATTAATTTAATTTTGTAACTTCCATTTCCTACAATAGTTTTCAAATAGTGAAAAGGACAAAACTGACTAATTGAGCTTACAAAAAAATATATAATAATAATAAAATAGAAAAAATGAAAACATTGTTACAAGTAATATAGTAATTCTGTAAAACTATATAGCAGTATATCTATGAATATTAAGAGCATTGCAGTGTGTGCAAGTGTGTGAGAGCGTATGTGAAATAGAAAAAAACATATATATATATATTTAAGATTATTTTTATTTTTTCTTAACTATAATACAATAAAGTGGGCCCTTAAATATTTATTTCATATCATTTGTTATAAGCTTACGAAATTTTATTTGATGTTTTATTCAAAAGTTTTTTTGTTACTAATTCGACCTTGAAAATATTATAATTACGAATATAATTATACAAATAATAATAAGCGCACGAAATCTCAGGAAGTATATACATTATTTCTAAACAAAATGAGCAATTTTAGGAGTGGATATCTCTTGAAGGGAGCTCAAATTTGTACAATTTTGGAAAACTTTTACAACAATATGCTACCTCAATAACGTTAGGAGTAATTAATATTTAATTAATATTAATTACACTCATGACTTATTGTCATGATACTTCTATGTTTTGTGTATTATTTTCCATATTTTTATTGTTTTAAGATTATTATTTGTAAAATTTATTTGTATAAAATGTTATTTATTGTAAAATATATTTTTGTTTTCAATTATTTGTATTCACCTTTCGGTCCTTTCCTATTGTCTCCTAATTTAAGACCTACAAAATTTTATTGTTCTAGTGCCATTCGATCTCTTAATTAAAACTTTGAAAATAAAATGAAAACCAGACCTGAGTATGCATCGTATTTACTGTCCAAAAGTACCGCATCAAAAAAGGTAATATTAAATCGAGAAATTCTCTAAAGACATAAATTTTGAAATATAACATGAAAATGTAGCATTTACAATTCAAATGCAACCGTTTCAAGAACAGTTACAACCAGTTCAAAATCAAGACCAACCAGATCAATTTCAACGTCAACCAAATCAAAATCAGCCTCAATTATTTCAAATAAATGACAACTTTTTCAAATTCAAATACAACCAAATAAACTTCAATAACAACCAGTTTTGCATGTTGAAATGGTTGCTAATAAAATTTAATTGGTTGATGCTATGGTAGTAATTTAGTTGACCGACTTGGTGAAAGCCAGGATACGTTCCAACCGCCTTTCACCTGTTTGGTGCAGTCCGTCAAGGAAGTGGCGTCCCAGGTGTCTAAATCTTTTCGCCGTGAGTGACGGACAATGTCACAGAAAGTTTGTCACAGTCTCCGTTTCTCCCCTGCATCCCCTACAATCGGCACCCATTGAATGGCCAATCCTGTGTTGGTATTCCTTTAGGGAAGCTATGTCCCGTCAGAATTGAAGTCAATAATCTTAATGATGCTTTTTTTAATTGGAAAAGTTTATATGTTAAGCTGGCGTTTAGAGAGTTTCACAATTCCCTGATCGTACTGGTAATTGGAGTCAGGTTCCACAGTTCTCGATCACCTTCATCTACCAATGGTCGAGGTTTTCCTGCTGACAATTTTGGGGTTTGGATTCTACGTTAATCAATGGGTCCAATTGTAACATTAGAATTATCTTAGCTTTTGAAGGATTTCTAGCACAAATCAGACGAAAAGTCTAAATGCCGGAATATTAATAATAGCACTTTACTGAATTTTGTATATTTTGATGTGTTTATGGTGATTCATTAAAATACTACTACTACAACCATATTTATAGCACACCACACAAAATCAGCCGTAGTTTTACTTGTTCGATAGCAGTTGAGTAAGAAATAAGGAAAATCCATCGATCGATTCGTTGTACATACAATCGTATAATTTCTGCATGCAAATATTCAATGTATCCTTTTTTGTATGACTTCGTTATGTGACTATATCTGCCGCCAAAAAGTTTAAAGAAGGTGAAATCCATGGCGAGGACAAACAGTGTTAAAAACTCAATGGTAGCTATTTTAGTGGTTAATGGTTAAAAAAAAATGGTAAAAAAATATTACTTTTACAACTACTGCATATTTTCATTTTTTTCCAGTTTATCATGTTCATTCCGTTTATAAAAATTGTTCTCTGCTCAACAGCTTACATAATACGATTTGATCGCTGTTAACTTGATTGTGAAAAATAATATGATCTTCTGGAACAAAAGAATGCATTTTCTCCACAGCAAATAAATACTCGACCGCTCTCCTATCTTTTGTGAAAGTTAAATAGGGACATAATAATACATTTTGAATGATTTCCTTGTAATATATTGCCAATTATTCCAGTAGCAAGAAATTGCACACTTCATTTCACAAAATTATACTTTTTTACGGTTTAACAATTGTCAATTAAGTTCTTACTTGCGCAGTAAACTTGTTTTTTGAAATATTACACAATGTTGAAGGAGAATGCTATTATTATGTTACTTGGATTTAGCTAAAATTTGCTGGACCCCTATCATAAACTGTCAAACATGGGGTTACATCCCTTACCCTGGATGTACTTCACCCACAGGCCACAACTAAAAATGTTTATTTCAGAGAAACGATTTTACACGGATATAGATTCTCCCATTATTTTATCTCTATGAATCAGCCTGTTATTCAAATTTCTAAGAATTAAGGGTGGGAGCAAAAGACGAAATTTGGAAATACATTTTGTTGCTTTCTAAAGGCTGTTACAATAAGACGGATCTATATTAAACGTTAATTAAAAATCAGTGATATACAAAGGTGAAGATTTCTTTAATGAAATGTGTTATTTGATCCATTACAATTAAGTGTGAAATATAATGGTCTCCAAATGTCCGCCACGGCTTCGGCGGCACACGTCGATCCGCATATCAAAATTTTTTAGAACATCTTGTCAATGCGCCGTGACTTCTCGTTTTTGAGTTGCTGCATGGTGGTTGGCTTGTTGACATAGACTTTACTTTGTGACATTGTGAGCGTCCTGCACGAGCACCTACTGGCTTCTTAACATCTGCCACAGACTCGGTTTCTTGGAATTTCTTCACAATTTTGCCAATACCACTCTTGGTTGGTCGATTATTTGGGCCGAACAAATCACGAAGAGCGCGAAATGCACTTTTGTTTGAACGTCCATTTACGTAATAGGCTTTAATAACTTTAACACGTTTTTCAATGCTAAACTTTTCCATGATTCAATTTGTAAATGACTGAAGATGTCAAGACAAAAAACTAACCTCAAAAAATAATTGATGTTTAAAGCCCGTTCACATTTAACATCTGTCCAAACTATTGTAACACCCTGTAGTAACTGTACAAGACCAAAAGATTATCTTTCCCTACAGGCAAGTCAAAATTCAATTCGCTCCATTTTATGTTGATGCAAAATTAGGATCTCCTACTGATAGCGTCATCGGTCCAATATTTCCTTTAATCTTGTAACCAATTTTCTCAACTTTTCTGACTGGTAATCATTGATGCAGTTCTAATTTAATAGATATAATTTTTGATGAGCACCCAATCATAAAAATCTGTGGAAGTGGTTGGCTTGTTGACATAGACTTTACTTTGTGACATTGTGAGCGTCCTGCACGAGCACCTACTGGCTTCTTAACATCTGCCACAGACTCGGTTTCTTGGAATTTCTTCACAATTTTGCCAATACCACTCTTGGTTGGTCGATTATTTGGGCCGAACAAATCACGAAGAGCGCGAAATGCACTTTTGCTTGAACGTCCATTTACGTAATAGGCTTCAATAATTTTAACACGTTTTTCAATGCTAAACTTTTCCATGATTCAATTTGTAAATGACTGCAGATGTCAAGATAAAAAACTAACCTCAAAAAATAATTGACGTTTAAACTCCGTTCACATTTAACATCTGTCCAAACTATTGTAACACCCTGTAGTTAGGGTTACCAAATCTGGCACTGACAAAAATCAGTACATTGAGTTCAAAGATTTTCGTTCATTGTCAGTTGTACTTTCTAGCACAAAATCTTTCGAGCAAAAAAAAACGTAAACGAAGTAAATACTTTTATTCTTATTTCTTCAGTCTTACACTACTTCTCATATCGTTCAAGAAATTAATAAAAAACAAAAAAAAGATAAAAACAAAACTCTTCCACGATAAGGAAAATTATATAAATGTGTAAAAAAATTATATAAATGTATAACAAACATAAAGAATTCTAATAACCAAAAACGAAAAACAAATCAATTATTTATAATATAATGTATAAAGATCAAATAAACCAAATCAACGATAAAATGTGTAACAGTGGGTGTCTGTTCCATAGAAGTTTTAATCAATATCATAGCTCAGCCACTTCAGACATTTTGATGTAACAGCTAGGACAACTATAAGAATGGGAGCATTTGCAAAATATAAGAAAATAAATTCTTAGGCAGGTTAAGAAGTGAATTAGATTCAAGTCATCGAAGATACAACACAAACGCATTCACAGCATAGACACACTCACCTCATACTTAACCTTTTTGCACATTCACACACTTCTACTCGCAAGTCTACCTACTAATAGTATATAGACGCCTTTATACGCGGAATCCTTCCATCCACACATATACTTCGAACATCTATTCGCACATACACTCAGTATCTATTCACGTCGTTACCCAGAATCTCTCCACACACGTAATACTATCTCAGCCACACGTCAACAAATA
>QYTT01089235.1:66771-85251 GCA_006980735.1 Dasypogon diadema | reverse complement strand
GATAGGGTGAGATTCCCTGAAATTTACATAATTTTGTTGTTGTATTATTATATGCATTTATTCCTTTACTAATAAATATGCAGAGGAAGTATCCAAGTAGTCCAATACAAAAGAAATTAGTTACTTGATGGGGGGACAGAAGCCTAAGATATTGCAAGTTGCGACCTCCTTACTGCAGTCTTGATGAGTGTCTAAATTGTAATTAAGTATAAAAATTAATTCAGAGAAACTGGGATCATAATTTCATATAGTTAAATTGATTTAGCGTCCTCGTGGTAAAGATATCTGGCGAATGGTAATTTTCTTGTTGGTCGCGGCTATCTAAATAACAACAACGAGTTTTTGGTAACACTTGAAGAACTGGAAAACTTTAATTTATGTGCAGCGATCACGTATATGCAGAATCGCTCGTCCTTTAAGTGTTAAGAAAGAAAAAAATGTTTTCATTATAGGAAAAATTGCCTGCAGAGGACATTGAACCATTAGTTTGGTTTCTGTGTAGTATTTCCACTTCCGAATACAAGTTATTCTATGCATTAAAACTGCTAAGTAGAATTGGGATTTAATAGAAATTGAAATCCAGGGAATTCATGGACGTGGGGTTTCGGTACACATCGCACCAGCTTAATTGAGGTTATGTGCATCGGAGATTTGTCAAACATTCAGAATGTTGTGCTTCAAGGTTTATTCCCGTATTTATGGGCAAAAATAAGTTTGTATAATTGCGTTCATCTGGAGAAAATGTGACATGTGAAAATTTCCCCTGTTTTTGTGTATACAGAATGTTCGTAAAACGCGTCCCAGATTTGTATCCAAGAAACAGACCCAGAGAGGTTCTGTCCGATTTTTTGGGAAAGCTCTATAATTCCATGAACATGTTCACACTGTTTGGACCTTTCCTGACTCGCGAGATTGCATAAGAAGAGCTAACAGAAAATGTCCGGATTTGCGTCGCAGAACACTTCGAACTAATTCAGATAGGGTCATTGACATCTTTTCGATTGTTACTTTTTAAGAAAAACTCTTGTATATGAATGAGGAAATAAAAGAAGGAGGAATAAAAGGAATGGAACTCATTATATTTTGAGAAAATACGATTAGCAGTTAAAAACAAACAACAAATTCTTCTTCTCAAGGAAAGGAAAGTCTTAGATTGAGGCTAAAGTAATTTAAGATTTCAAGAAAAGTGTGGCATAAGAGAGCATTAAGGTACATAATTCACTTTTCTACATTAAATAATAAGTATTAATTTTCTAAGATATAAACCAGAACCGACCCCAGGTCCTTTTATCTAGCTTTAGCTCTCAATACACACACTGTTCCCGCACAATGTACGGCACACATTGAAATTGATCAAATGATAGTTCAGTTTATCCGGAAAATTGTATAGAAAATGTCGATATAACTGAAGAAGAGTGTTAACACGTTGGGTGCCGCGAAAGCACTTCTTCACAGGCCACAGTACCACTGGTGTGTCCCTCTAAAATATTTCTTTAAAGGTCGGGGACAGGGTACCCCTGGTGTGTCCCCTCAAAAAATGTCGGAGAAAATTAGTTTTTTTTTTTTTTTTTTTTAAATTTACTCAAGGCCAGCACATGGCTTGTGATAGATAGAAATTGGTAATAAAAAGTTGCTATGCATGTAGAAACTGCGTTATAAGAAGGCTGTCGCAATTTTTGCGCCGCCTTATATGGAAACTGTGTTGTAAGAGGGTTTACTTAGTAGAAATTCCTTTATTTCTATATCCTTTTATTATACATTGGAACTGTTCTAAACCGAACTTCTGTAACTCAAATTTTACTCACCGGAAGTGGCGCCACTCTCTAATGAAAAGCGTTTTCTCCAATTTCGAACAAATTTGCTTGGCAGATGGTGATTCGACTTACTTTGAAAGTCAAGTCTGTAATATCATATCCAAAATTTAAAAACGGTAGTTGCCGAAAAACATTTCAGTACTAAACTCCTAACCTTTTTTTCCAATGACTTCTGTTCACTTGAATTTATTTTGCAAAATTTTATTTCCAGATGAGGTCCGTGAAACCTACGAAAAGCAAGTTAGTGATTTAACATCAAAACTTCAAGATTATGAAGCTAAATTAGAAACATCTCAACAAAATGTTAACGAGCTACGTAAGCAGTTGGATGCTTCGAAAGAAGAAATCGTCCAGCTTTTAGAAACGACGAAAAAATATGAAGCAGAGGCTGCTGAATGTCGACGTGAAAAAAATAGTGCGGTCGATGAAAGGGATTCTCTTCTGAAACTTCTAGAACGCCGGGATGCTGAAGTTGAACGACTTCAGACTGATGTAAAAGCTTATGAAAATCAACTACAAGCTGCAATCAATGCTAAATGTGAGGCGCTTGCAAAGATTGATGAAATTCAAAGTAAAGAACTGTCATTGGATTATAAAGAAAAGCGCATGGAACAGGAAAAATCTATTCTAAATAACCAAGTTCAGAGCTTAACTCAAGATTTAAATCGTAATATCGCAGAACTTCAAACTATTCGCCGTGATCACACGATGCGAAGCCTAGAGCTTGAAACTAAACTAAACGAAAAGACTGAAGAATTAAAAATTGCAAATAGTACCATTTCCCATTTGAATGAAACTGTCGGTTCACTTATGGCAAAGGCAGAAGATTTAGCAGCCAAGTTATTAGCACAAAGTGAAGAATCCTCTAAAATGATGGAATACTACAAAAAGGAATTACAGGCGAAATCAAAATTAGCAGATTTATATAAAGGAAGCAATGAAGAGAACGTTGCTCAAACTAATGAGCTCACAGCGGCTGTATCTGAATTGAAAAAACTATTAAATGATGCTTCTGAACAGTACGGAGAACTGGAAACAAAACTAAAGCAGACTGAAATGAAACATGAACAGGAACTAGAAGAGAAGAACAACACAATTCAGACACTTAAAGATGAGCTGAAGCATGCTAACGATTTATTGAAAGAAGCTCAAGAAGAGAATTTGGAGAATGCTATTGAGAAACTGGCACCTTCAGCGGCTGTAACAACTCGCCTTATCAAATCAGATATGTCACTTACTGAACTATACTCAATGTACGTAAAAGCAACAGAAGAGGTCCAATTCCAGAAGAAAGAAAATGCAAAGCTTAATCTGCAGATGAAATCGATCCTTCATGAACTTGAAGAAAAGGCACCGGTCATTAAGAAACAATCCCTTGATTATCAGAAATTATTAGAAGCAAATAATGAGCTTACACAACAACTGGAAAACATGATTACAGAACGTGTAGAAGGTCGAGAAGAATTACAGGATGCACTTGCTAAGGTCGGTCATCTAGAACGTGAAAATAAAAAGCTTAAAATTGGACAGAATGATTTAGCTAGACAAGTATGCTATCTGCTTAAGGAGATAGAACAGGTGAGTGAAAATTATCTGGATTTAAAAATTTTCTGTAGGAATTTTAAGTAAATGTCTTTAGAAAAAAGGGAGTGAGCTTAGAAAATTTTATGTAGGGCACAGAACAATAATAATCAAAGACAATGCATATTATTTTTGGGTTTTATAAAAGCTTCAGTGTAGCGATGCAGGTAATTTCTTGCCAAAAAGGAAGAAAATTACATTTTTATGTGTAGCTTACGTCTAGAAATTATTTTAGCTATAGGAAATAATATCATTGAATTTTTAATCAAATAGATTCGGGGTGGATTCACATCAGAAAATGAACAGTCGATTTCGTCAGATATGTCAGCAAATGAAGTCATATCCAAGAAACTCGTAACATTTAGTGATATAACCGAGCTTCAAGAAAATAATCAGAAATTGATTCTGTTAGTCCGCGACTTAAGTTCGAAACTGGAAGAAATGGAGGAGGTCCAAAACAACATAGATCAAGCCTCTTATGAAGCAAAAATCTCTAACTATTCGAAACGCTTGCAAGAAATGCAAGAATCTCAAGAATATCAAACTCAAATGATGAACATTTGCATGCAACAACGAGACAGATATAAGAAATTATATTATGACCTTATGAAGAATTCTGGCAAGAGCATTCCAAATATATTAGATTCGTTGAATGAGCAAATGGAAGGAGTAGAGGAAGATAACACACCAATAGCATCAAACAGTAGCGTTATCTCCACTGAAATAGCTGGGAAAGACAAACGCATCGGTGAACTCGAGGATAAAATTAAAGATCTAACAAATCAAATCAAGTCACTTAAAGAAGAGCATGAGGACTATCGGAAAGAAAAACTAACAAACGAAAAGATGATGAATGAGCAGTTCGATTCGATGAGAAGTGAACTTCGCGAGCTTACATCGACCAATTGTAAATTAATGTCAACCGTTGAATATAACAATGAACAGATAAAAATTCAACAAAAGAATGTTTCCACATACAAGAAACAGATATCCACCCTGGAGGAGAGAAATAAGAACTATGAAAACACAATCATAAAACACGAACAGACGATCATGTATTTGAAAGATGAGGCAATGAATGCTCAAAAGAAATTGGCATGTGCCGAAGTTCAACTTGAGAATCTAAAGCAGGAATGTCGAATATTGAAAGACAGCGAAGCTAGACTGCAATTGGAAAAAGAAGCTCTGCACCGCGAAAGACAAACCCGAAATGTTCTTCTGAATAACCTGGAAATGATAAAAGCCAGCTTTGAGAGATCAGAAACTGAGGGTAGAATCCGGATGGAATCCCGACTCGATGAGGCTACACGGGAATGTTCTGCCCTAAGGCGTAGGCTTCAGGAAGAACAAGATAATTTCCGAGAGCTTACGGCTGATTTGAAGAGACAAACGGAAACTGCGAAGAATCGCATGGAGGAAGAAAGGGCTATAGCTGAAAAGCTTCGCGAAGAACTATCTTCTCTACGGGAACAGCTGGTAATTAAGACGAAGCAAATAGATGATTTAAGTAAAAAGCTTCAAGAAAGCCTAACTCCTAGCAAGAACGATAACCCAATTGCTCAAGCTAACAAGAAAGCCAGAGAATTTGAACTGAAATGCGAGGAAGCCCGCCTAGAAATTGAATCGCTTAATAAAGAACTGGAGACTGCCCGCGCAAATGCTCAACAGTATTGCAAAATGTCTCAGAGTACAGAAAAAGAGCTGAAAGATCTTCACGAAGTCTATGTAGAGTATAAATCTAAATCGGAAGAAGAATTAACTCGCCTTCGAAATGCAGAAATTAATTTGAAGTCACGCGTAGAAGAACTTGAGACGGAGATTCAGTTGCAAATAACTGGAGCACAACTCAATACTGGAAACGCAACTGTTCAGGTCAGTAAAGTGCAGGCTGAATTGAAAGAAGCGCTGCAAAAACTCAGTGAAAATAATCGTGAGCTCAGAGATTTGCGTGAACAGTGTAATAATTTAACGTCATCCTTACAATTCGTTGAGCAGAAGTACGCAAATGAAATGATGCTACACTCTGCTGACATTCAAGAACTGGCTAAGCTGAAAGAGGAGCTTCAACGAATTCGTGAGCACATTTCTGAATTGAAAAATGCTCGTGATCAAGCTGTGGGCATATTAGAAGAGTCAAAGAAAGGTTGGGCAGAAACTGAAGAGAAATTAAAAGCTGAGAAAGACGAGCTTGAAAAACGTATAGTGGACTTGGATGCACAAAATACAAACCTTCATGACCAAATCCAAGCTTTGAGCAATAAACTATCTCTTGTGAGCGTCGCCACAAATCCGACACAAGCGGCCGACGAAAGCATGAACGACTCTGCCGCTGAACACTCTTTTACCAACCGATCCCTTACAGAAGATGAATCCAAAAGCAATGATCAACTTTTGCAGATTATTAAATACTTGCGTAAAGAAAAAGATATTGCTGTAGCTAAGGTAGACATTTTGAAGTCCGAGAACGCTCGTTTGATGTCCGAGCAAAATATGCTTCAGAAGAAATTGGATGAACTGAGTGAGTCATTGAAAAACGAACGCACGAAGTCAGAATCGGTAGTTGTAACTGCCACAAGGCATGAAGAGATTCTGCGGAAAGTTGAAACTCTGAACGCTATTACAGACAGTAATCGTATCCTTCGGGAAGAGCGTGACAATTTATTGAAGCGTGTAAAAGAGCTTACGGAGCGTGTGGCTAAAGTTGAAGATGAGCTTTTCCCACTGCAGGAAAAGAATCGCGAGCTACTGGCTAAAGTCGAAGAATGTTCTGCTGAAAGTTCGTCTCTTCGAACTGAAGCTGTTAAATGGAGACAAAGAGCCAATATCCTTGTTGAGCGCAGTAACAAGAATCCTGAGGATATTAAGCGACTTCAAAATGAGAGAGAAAATCTTGCCAAAATGCTTACTGCTGAAAAGGAAGCACTTAAAAAATCGCAGGAAGAGTTGGCTTCTATTACCAATGAGAAATTGCGATTAGAAAATGAAATCTCCAATCTGGGGAAACAAGTGCACAACGTTAATGAGGAAAAGAAGAAAATCACCGATGAATTCAACACCCTCAAGCAACAAAACGTCCGAATGGCTCATGAAATAATGGAACTTAAGAATCAATTACTCCAAAAGGAGGATGATTTGAAGAAAGCTACAGATGAACTTTCCGCTAAAGATGCACAACTTGCTGATGCTAAAAACAAAGAGATTCAAATTAGAAAGATAGCTAAACGATATAAAGATTCATTCTTCGAACTAAAGAATAAAGGAGAAGGTTTGAAAGATACTGAGAATCCAGCAGAAGGAGGAGAATCTCAGTCAGCTACTGATGCGGTTGGTGCACTTGCGCCTAAACAAGATACAGAAAAGGAATTGAAAGAAAAGATAAACGAATTAAATACTCAGATAAAATCTCTACAAGAAGAATGTGAAAAACTACGAAAAGAGAACGAAGCACTAAAGACAAACGTAGAGAAGGAGGAAAGAAGCAAAATCTTGCTCAAAGAAGCTAAAACAAGAATTGTCAATTTAACTGACGCAAAGAATGCAGTAACGCGAGAACTAACTGCTACTAAAACTCAACTCCAAAACTTGGAGCAGAGTCGCGAAGAACATGACATAATTGTTAATAACATTAAAAATCAGTACGAGACTAGAATCACCCGAATGGAAAAGGAACATTCCGACGTGGATAAAGAGACCAAGGAGACAGTAGCGCGTCTTACACGAGAAAATGAAACCCTACAATTGCGTATTAATGAACTGCTGCGACGATTAGGAATGCAGCAATCCTCAAAGCCGTCGACAAGTTCTAGTTCAGGAACAGATAAGAGTTCTGCAGAAGCGCCAAGAACCGCTAATGTAAAACCCATGTCTGGTCCTAGTGGACAGCAATCTGCCACGGTTACTCCATGGCGTGGAGGGGAGACCCCATTAGCAAGTATTCGTCCAATGTCGGTTCAAAACAGCAGAACTGTAGCAGTATTGCCAACAAGTCAAACTAGTAATGTAACAGGTATTCAGGGTTCAAGCACAGGCAGTGTTACAGCACTTGTCCCTCCTCAACAGCAAGTTCATACTACTGGAAATAGTTCCGGTGAAGCGATGTCATCTTCCCCAACTAGCTCTCATACTGATTATATGCCTGCAACAAGTTCAGCTGCAGTAGTCGTGGCTGCCATACCACCAATGGGGGCATCAGCTGAAAGCTCACAAGAAGCTGAAAGTGTGCAAGCACAGAACAATGAATCAACATCATCTTCACAAATTATTGTCAGTGCCGGACAACAACAACAAGCTGTAGCTTTGGTTTCTCCCAGGGTTGAGGGAACACAAAGTATTATTCCACCACAGTCAGCACAAAATCAAGACACTAATCAGCCAAGTACATCTCGTACAACAAGCTCCTCGAATGTGTCAGTAAGCAGTCACCACCAAGCTTCGTCTAGTAACACTGTTACGACCACTCAGGCTGGAGGACATAAACGGCCTCGTGATGTTGACGGAGACAGTTCAACAGGCACTGAGGAATCAAGTGAAAAATCTCAACCCCAAAATAAGAGAACTCGGATGCAAGCTGGAGAAGCTGCTTGTAAAGATGTGTCTGAATCAGGTCTGGACGTCGAATATCAAGTTCCCACTTCATCACAGAGAGATCAGGAAGACGATATTATAATCGTAGATTCTGAAGAAGATGATGGCATGGCCGATGAGGGAAACGCCGAAGTGGATGATGGCCCGATGGAGGATGAGGCCGATAACGGAGATGGATATGAAATGGAGGAGGCATATGAGCAGGAACAAGACATTGATGAGGGGGAAGGTCCTGATATCGATGAAGATAATGTCCAGTCTGACAATAATGAAGTAGAAGTTGATGACAGTAGTGAAGTTCCAAACCAATCTAGTACGAATTCAAACAATCAGGTGGCTCCAGATGCTGGAACTTGCCAAGTTGTGGACCAAAGTGGAGGAGATCAAACTGCTGAGGCACAAAACCAAGAGAGCCAACAAATTCAAACTATTAGCAGTGGAAGCGACGCCGCTGGTTCTTCATCTCAACCTCAAACATCAACTTGGCGACAAACCACACCATTATCTAGGCAGCAGCAAGCAACTCTGTTAATGTTACAGCAAGGATACGAGGAAACCGGCGATGATAGCATTGTTCCAAGTACCCCAACCCTGTACGTCCCACGTAGAGCTGATGGGTAATGTCAAATTTTAAATTCGGGTATCTTTCGAACTTATTTCACATCTAGTTTCAGTGAGGCTGTCAGTTCACCACATCCACAAGTCCCACATGCCGCCCGATTTACATTTTCCGAGTCTGCAAGGCCTGGTATTGCTACTGGAGAAGGAATGGATGACACACGAATTGATTTATCTGAGGAAGCTAGTGGTAGAAGTGTTCCAACCACACCGCAACAAACTTCACCACGCCGAGAGTCAGCATCTACTGTTGGAGAGGGAAGTTCATCGACTGAAAAAACTGAACAAGATGTAAGTGAGGTGCAGGATGCAGTTGCTGGGCCCAGTAACTCGGAAGGAACAGTTCCAGAAATAACAGTAACAACAGCTGCTGAAGGTATTTCTGTTTGAGCAAATTTTTCTCTATTAAAACTGTTTCATTAATTGATAATAATAGTATAATGATTTTTAACCGTTCCATGTCAATCAATCCGGAAGAGGGGGTTCTATAAATTTAGTCAAGTTTCTTCATATTTTCGTTATTGCGAAAAAGAAAATTTAAGAATATATCCACCTCTTTTATGAAATATAGTTTTATTTATGTGCGCAGAAATTTTAATGAGAAATCCCTGGTAATATAAATAACAGCAAAAGTGAAAGATTTAAAATCTTCTCACTCTAGTGTTAGTACGTTTCCCGCCAAGGAAAAAGAAATAGGGGATTAATTCGCACATAGACTTTACTATCTTATAGGAACACATTTTTTTTAAATGTGAAAAAGTGAACATTAATCGTAAAATTTAGTTCTTAAGTTGATTTTTTTTAATTTAATCCGAAATTTGGGGAAAAAAACTGTGTGTGTGTGTGTGAATGCTCCTTGCACCTTCATTTTGAAGTTTTGTAAATAATTATTTGGCTACCACTTTTTATTTGTTTGAATCTTATAAGAGGTGGATATATTGTACGAAAAGTTCATCATTTTTTTCAATTCAATTTATTCAATTCTCAGTCTACACAAATAAGCCACTAGTGCTTATGATACATGTGTAGATGCAACAGTATTGTACATTAATAAATGATAAAAAAGAGATATGAAATAATTCAAAATTAATATAACTTACTTAACCATGAAATAAATAGATTTGGAACTAGCTAAATACACAAAAGCAGTTCTAAACAAAGAATGAAGTTACGTAAATTAGAAGTATATTTAATATATCGATTTGCTTCATGTTACATTGCTCAATAAATAGACAGTAAAGATTTAAATTTTCGTGCGCTACCACCACAGCCTCTCCTAATCGAAGAGGGCAACGAGTTCCACAATCGGACAGCTTGAACAAAGAATTGTCACTCAGTACAAAGACGGTTAAATCCGGGCGGCACAAGAGTCAGTGTTCTGGATGAATGTGAAAATTTTAACTTAAAAATATTTGGGTTCTTTAGTGATAATTAGATTTCGTATAAACAAATGATAGTTCTTAATTGTACGTAAAACGGCAGGGTACAATCGAGTATAGAAGAAGAATACATTGAAATATGATCAAAACATCGCAGATTAAAGACATATCTAATAACACAATTAAAAGCAATGCAAAGCTTTCTATGCGGTATAGAATCTAGTTTATAAAAGATTTCACATCCATAAGATATGATAGGCACTAATAATGTTCTAACAAAGAAGAGTTTTATATCTGTAGGGATGAAAAAGGAAGATACTGATAGTTTGCGTAACATTGCATTGATCTTCCCGACTACATTATTGATCTGATCATACCAGCCTAACAATTCCAAGGTTTTTTTTTTTAATTTATAGTCAATAGGGAAGTCGCCAATTAAAATTGTTAGAAGACTGGAAGTATCAACTTTAGAACGATGAAATATAACTACTTCCGGTTTAGAAGCATTCAACCGTAGCTTATTTGCAGAGACCTACAAAATAATGGGGAAAATGTCAGGATTTATGCGATGTATAGCATCATGAACCGATACAATCAATTGGACAAGAAATATACAGTTGGACGTCGTCAGCATAGAGGTGTAAGCTTGACTTACTAATTATTATAGAAATGTCATTAATAAATCGCGAGAAGAGTAATGGGCCCAATATTGATCCTTGAGGAACACCGCATCGTAGATCGAGCCGCCCTGAAAGGCGGCCACCACAAAAAACGGCCTGTTGACGATGATTTAGATTAGGCTAAATTAAAATTAAATTAAAATTTCCACTGCATCCTACCGAAGGTCTATGGCGTTGACGGCATCAAGAATGGTGGAGATGTTATTGTTTATTTATGTCATTATCTGTGAACTGTGCGGAGAGTTCCCTCGTTGAGATTGCAGTATCCGAAGCAGACGATATAGGATTAATTGCTGTAGGTATAGATTTAACAAAACTGTTCGTCTTAATAGTATTCGCAACTGTATCGACTGGGCACCCGGACACAATGACTATATCAGCCAACCGCTTGCCAACACCAATCAATGAGATAGTATTGGATATAAAAAGGACCACACACAAGATAATTAGCTGATTTATATTTTTTTGCAATTTTCGAGATTTAAACAAAGCAACAATCTTACGAAATTAAAAGAATTTTGCAGACCGAAATGCATACCGCTATCTATCTACTCATACCTGAAACTAGATTTTTGGCTTTTTTTTTGTTGTATACATTTCCCTATATTTTTCCAGATAAAATATTGCAAAGCACATCAAACTTTCTGCTACAAGTGATTGATTTGACATGAAATAATTTTTCGTACTTTTTATTTACATTGTGTTGTTTTTTAGTGTTTAGATGTATCGATGTCAACTAATATTGCCAAGTAAAAAGGAACAAATTCCATCTAAAATGTATACTAAATACTCTAAATATATTATCTGATTTAAAATCACACTAATATCGTTATTGCACATATTTTATTAATTTGCTCCCTTTAAAAACTTTACTACATCAGAGAGACGTATTTGATGTGAATTGCGGACTGAAGTTATTTATTTCTTGCACACACTTTTTAAGAGTGAAAAATGAGAAAAAGAAGTAAGAAAGTTACCACACAAATATTTTTACTAAAATGGCCTAAATATTTGTAATATTCTTTGTTACTACGTTTACTACATGGTTGCTTCCATCATGGAACGTATTTTTCCCCATTTCTCACCATGGAACTGCATAAGAAATGTAATGGACCTAGAGTCTACGCAAAGTTTATGAAAATTTTGATTTACACGATTTCGCTTTTACACGGTTTTTAAATTAAAACTAAATTAAACGTATCTACCGTGTAAATTGAGAGATGAGTGCTTAACGCTAGATTTACTCCGTTTTTTTTGTCGAACCAATCTACTTTGTAAATCAAAGGTTAGGTGTACTTCGAAAACTGAGGGTGCCATTTCACTTAGGTTCTTTCCCTTGTTTTGGGGGTGAGTCCCTGTAAGTTTTCCTACAAAAGGCAATGAAAAGTTACAAGCTTGTTACTTCTAAGATAAATGATACCAAGTAAGTACTCCTCAGACAAAAAATCCTCCAGTGGGAAAAAAATTCTGCCAGAAGGTGATCAAAGTAAAGTTGCTCAAAAAGCAATAATAGGGCGCAATAATAACATTTTTTTTTTGTAAGATGTCACCCTTTCCTTCCCAAATTAAAAAAATATTTTTCTGGTCATTTGCCAAGAGGAAAGTCCGATTTCTTATTTTTTTTTGTACGAAACCAATATCGAGGCATGCAAGCCATCTGGATGTATGTTATTTTTTGGCAAAAATAACCTGAAAAGTGGAGTAGTAGTGGCTTTTTCGAAAAAATTAGAAATTTAAATTATAAATTGGTAAAATATATGTTAATTTGTCTTTGATACGTGGTTGTTTTTTAATTGTAATTCTCTATATCGATTTCTTCTGACTTCTATTTCACTCTCGTCTGCACTTTTACCCAAATTTCAAGAAAATATCTATGTTTTTCATGGGAAAATATTATATCAGACGTAATGTGAATTAGGCCTCGCACAAACTATAACAAATTAATGCTCTACTATATGATATATATTCTAATCCTGTTATGCCCGATTAAATAACATTCTCAAAAGAGACAGGATCTAATGTAGAAATGGAAGGCAATATAAAAGAAGTTGCCGTAAATGAAAAGATACATTTCTTATTTGGATCCTTTAATAAACTATAACAGAAGATCGAGTAAACCTGCTAACTCGTGCAAAATTACCTTAGAAGATGGGCAAAGCTGATGCTTAGAAAGGAAAAGTAAATACAGGGGAATCTCCTCAGTCTAACCTTCTCTTATGTCTTTTGATTGAATTTCCTGAAAATAAATATTTATTATTATTATTTACTATTTTCATTATCAGCTTTGCAATATTGTACTTCTTATTTATATCTCTTTTTACGCAATTTACTTACTTTTACGCTGTTTTTTTTAACTTACATTAACTTCTTAACGCAACAATTAAAACCGCCAATTATTTTATTTTTTTTTATTTCTTCACAAGGGGACGTTATCAACAAATCTTGTTAAAAAAACAAAAAATGTCTGCAAAAAAAGGTTAAATAAGTACAAATAAATATAGATTCGGTTGCGCGGACCCGAATTAAGTCGATTGAGTGCGTAAGGGGTTAAAAATCGGATGATATAAGAGTTGTTGATAAAACCTATTCTCTTCTTACCCCAAACTGTAATACCAGTTGCGTTTTTTTTTTTTATTTGCCTTTCCTACTCCATAGTAGATTAAACGTGTGAGACCGGAAGCATTTTATCAAAAGCTGTTTTTAGTTGATAAGTACTCCTAATTATCAATACTTGTTTGAAATATTTTTATTTACCTGATACGCGTATTTTATAAATTTAAGACATTATTAAGACATTTATATGAATAAAAAAAATTTCCCTAAGAAAGCGCTGAAAATCTGGAGACAATTAATAACTTTTTAAAAAGAACCGAACATAGAAATTTATCTTAGATAAAATTTGTAATTCTAATTAACTTGAGCAACGTATATAAATTAAATTCAATTATGTATATATAGGTTTTTAGGTAAATACATTACCTGAGATATTTCGTGTTAGACAACGTAAAGTTGTGTACATGGCTTGAAATCCTTGGTATACGAGTAGTTCCCCTGTCTTTTATTCTCTGTTATTTCTGGAATAAAAACGTTTAAGTAAAATTTACCATCTAGTAAATCGATTTTACTATTTTTACAACTTACTCTCATGCTATTGTTGATGTTTGCAAAACAAATTTCTAAAACGGTAGAAGGGCGCTATCATGGAAATGAATACCATCACTTCTGAAGTGTTAGTAATAATACTAATCGTGTTTAAAAATATTTAAAGGTACCAAAATAGTTGGTAAAATTTAAGAAATTCAAAGAAGAAATATGTGTTTTGGAGTTTAAGTAGGTACTTACAGAGAGTATGAAGAAAAAAGGGAAATTATGCACTCAGTTGAATCTATCTCTTTCAAGTTAATACCTGGTTCTACACTCCAGGAAGTTATTTCCTCTAAAATATTATAAATCGAGAGCATAGTTTTGCTTGGGACCGTAGATTTATCGTCTGCTCAGTATTGAAAAAATATGGGCCACAAAGTCTCAAGTTTCATAAGACACATAATGAACATCTTTCGAAGGTCTGACTCTTATCAAACTATATCTAGTCGTAGCAGGTAGGTATCATCTATTACTACATTTTTTTTAAAGGATCAATAAAAAAAACTTCTGAATTATACCTGAGTACCATGCTTTATTGTCTTGGTACTTCGAACATGAAAAATATTGTAATGGAACCACAAAATATAATTACAATATCTTTACAATTCTTTAATTTCACTGCTTAGGGAAATAATTAATTCCAAATCCTTCATATTTGCTCTTGGCTCGAGATGAAAACGGAACAAGTGGTGTGAACCATTTATGAAAAGTCTTTTGGAAGTTACCTTTTAACACATCTTTTGCGGGAGACTTAGATTGCAGTCTTTGGCGCGCCACACGTCGTTTGCGGGAAAATGTAATCTCCATGTAAGAATTCGTATAAAATCAATATTTATAAATAAATACCTGATCGAAATGGAAGATAAAATAACGAAATTGACGAATTATTTTAAAAATCCGTTTTGACAGAGATTTAATTAGAGTTTCTTACCCTCTATTGTGAAAGCCGATTGCCATACTTATTTTATTGCGCCTTTCAACTGAGGTGTGATTCAAGTGTGGTGCAAGCTTCCTCCAAAACTTTCCCATTGGATATCTCGCAAACCAATCGATACCTCGAATGTTTTTCTGGTTAAATCAATCTAACTTTCTTCAATACGTGGACTGTTGCAATATCTTATTGGAAAATGAAGTCCCGCCTACATAAATTTTGGTCTATTCCTTTCCAATGACTGTTTCTAAGAGTTCAAGAGACCGCTTACGTAAGCCTAAACAGCGAAGGATTAACTCCAGAAATAACATTTGGCATAGATTTTTGTCACACGGAAAAACAAGGTCTTTGCTGAGATCTTGCCTACTATGTGGAAGATTATAACAGGATATTTCCCGAGTAATTATTTCATAATCAAACATTTGTAGTATTAGATTTTGTTATAAATATTGGGAAGAACTCGTCTATAAAACAAAGCCTGCAAATTATTTTCACGAATGTTGACTTTTATATTAAAATGGCAAATAATACACGTTTTTTTTAATAAATCTGTGTTAATTAGTAAAACAAATAAATTGATTGAAACAGTTTTAAAATTTGTTCAGGACAAAGAAATTTGGAAATCTCATAATCTATATTTTAGATCCAGATGCTCCTGGAGAAGGCGCTACACAATCTGAGGTACAAGAAGGTGAACAAAGTCAAATAGAAGAAGCTGATATAGAAGAAGAGGGTCTAGACGGAGTCACTTCAGAGGGTGAAAAACCGGGCGCAGGAGATGAATCAGTTGAAGTATATCAATAAATTTTAATCAGAAATTTCCTTTCTAATTCTGTTTGTCCTATAACCAGATGGAAGAAGGACGTGAAGCGGAAGCTTCAACTTCACCTTCAATAAATACTAGATCACGGACAATTCGGGGTACACCGACTGCTAGACGATCATCAAATAGAGGGCATCAACGTGGTGGTCGACCAACTCCTATTATTTGGCAAGACCACAACAGAGGCGGTATTTATATAGAAATTAATATAAATTAGGGTGTTTTAATTTAATTGTCAAAAACAGGTGGTGCAAATAGAAATATGCAACAAAACCGAGGTCCCAATGAACCCGGTAGCCCGTCACGGGGAGCATTCCAAGCACAGCGTGGGCAGCGTGCTCGACGTATGCGTCGCCCATCTGGAGCTAATTTTGGAGGAAATATGCGCTATTAGTTGCTTATATACTACTCCTAAAACTATTTTAGTTCCGGTAGCCAGTTAGTGTTAGTTGGAAAACTTGTGCTGTTTTTCTATTTTATTTCTTGTGATTAATATCTAATGCAAATAAATAAATAATTTCTTTAGTTTCTTTTCGTGTTGTTTAAAGGGGAAATGTAATGAAAACAGGACTAATAGACCAGCAATGATTCCATTTTTCATTGCCAGTCACTGAGATATGGTGCCTTAAAGAAATTGTATCCGGGTTGGTACCTACAAGTAGATATTAAATCGTAACTTTGGACCCATTGAAACCATTTATTTAGACGTGAAGCTCACTCATGTAGATGTTTTTGTTCAACGAACATTGCCTTTCAAATATGGAAAATTTTATCTTTTATCAAAAAATTTTAGGAAAAATTGTATTTTCCTCGAAAACTTCCTCTAATATTTTTTGTTCATTTTTTATATAAATGAATTGTGATTGATTATGTTACCTACAAATCCTCCATACAAAGTTGGTAGCTAGTTGTTATTGTTTTCCAGATATATCGGCTTTAAAAAGTAATCCCCCATCTCCCATACAATTTTTTCTTCTTAGAATGAAGCAAGGAATCATCTCTTAAAGGGTTAGCATCTCGAACCGGGACACACCCTGTATATTTCTTGAGAAAATGAATAACTGGAGACGCGAACACCCGGAGATTACACCCGAGACCCCATTCCCTCAAAAAGCAGATCCCGCCTACCAGACAAAAATTTCTCCCCAAAATGGCAAAATACACGCGACGAAAAAAGAACTCACGACCCCAAGAGGACAAAGATCTAAAAACTTTTCCACCAAAATGGGCGAAATACACAACGGAGATATGCGATGCCAACCATGTGGCGGACTCAAAAACGAAGGTAACCAGACCCGAAGGAGACTGGGATGAGACTGATCATCTGATTTCATCAAATCTGGATTATGGTCAACTTCGCGATAAACGGTGAGATTTCTAAAGTGATTTAAATTCAGAGTTTGCTAAAAGTGGTTAAAAATTTTGCCTGTTTATTAGAAAAATGATATACCCAGATTTTAACGGTTTCTAGGGAAGATATTTCCGTTAATCCAAACATGGCGTCCGTTTTGTTCAAAAGTAGTGGCCTCGCTCGTTCGAGCTGAGTTACTCGTGTCGTCATTAAGTTAATTAAGAGTTTCCTCTTGGAACGCATGCAGCAGGTCAAGATAAAAAACTCGCTGTTTGCGGCATTTTTAATTAACTTCGGTGTTCCTCAGGGCTCCATACTGAGACCATTGCTGTTTAGTGCGTTCGAAATTGTAGTATTCAAATGTATGCAGATGACGTCCAAGTATACATTTCCAGGCCTGTCGGCTTGATTGAAGGCTGTGCATTAACACTTGGTCTAAAAGTAATCACCTCAAGTTAAACCCGACTAAATCCAGTTACATTATTCTCAAGCGATCCAATATTGACACATTCGATTTTCCTTCCATAATTTTAGATAACGTCATGTTAAGTCGGGTTGCTAAGATAAACAATCTGGAGATAATGTTTAACAACTCGCTTTTTTGTTGCAACCATGTAAACACAGTCTTGGGCAAGGTGTTTGGAAGGCTGAGATGACTCTGGCTTTTTGCCTCACTTCTCCCCATTTTAATACGACAAAAATTTGTTGGGACTCTTATTCTCCCATTTTTTACATTTGGCCACCTAATTAAACACTTCCATAGATACCGTTTATTCTAACAAAATCAATATATAGCATTTAATGACTGTGTCAGATTCGTTTTAGGCCTCCGTCACCATGACCATATTTCCTCGTACCGCATCTCTATATTAGGATATCCATTGGAGTCTTACTTACGCCACAGGTCTTCGTACTTTATTCACAAGCTGATTACGATCAAAGAATCTGCCTATTTTCATCAATATATCTGTTTCTTATGCTTGTCCAGATGCCTTGATCTGTTACTGCCACGTTTTTATTCTCTAATTGGCGAACGTTCCTTCTTTATCCAGGCATTTCGTTCATAGAATTCCTTGCCTTTTAATAATCAGCGCGTGGGCTCCGTTGGAATATTCAAAAAGCGCCTATTAGAATTTACATCCTCTAATTAAGCATCGTCGGTCAGCAGAGATCTTTATTAAATCTCTAACACCATTTTATTTTCTAATTTACTGTACTAATTTCAAAATCTTCTTCCCTTGTGTCTTGTTGTGAATGGAAAGTACCTGGCGAGGCATCGATGGGCAAAAATTCGTGAAAAGCGTTCACTGTCTGCCTTAAGAGCTGTTATTACTTGGGTCGATGGCACACTTTTGACATCATATTCACCAGTAAAATTCGGTGCGAACTATTCGGTCACATTAGATTTTATTTCCATGTGGAATACTTGGCTTCATAATTTATTTACATAAATTTAAGGTATTTACACTAGCCTTAAAATCTAACTCTGGAGTCAATGTACGATAAAACGGTGTCAGCGATAGCAATCCTAGACTTAAGCAAATTCAGCTGTTCGCAAGCCACAGGTTTTTTACT
>QYTT01089235.1:53778-66751 GCA_006980735.1 Dasypogon diadema | reverse complement strand
CTTTATTTGAGTATGGCAAATAAATTCGGAAATTTCCCAAAAAACACCTAACTGAGGCAACACAAATCCAAGCTGAACTATAATGACAATTTTAAAAATAGAGTTTTGAGTTTAAAAACTACAATAATTTCTATTAAAATACATACTCCTATTATATTTTGTGTCGAACATATGAGGAAGTGACATTTTCTTGTATATTTTTAGTTAGAGGTTCTAAAAGGGATTTTATAATCTGTTAATTATTAATAAAACATGAAAAATTGTAGCACATATTCGTTTTACTTTAAAAAAATCGAATGTACTACCCTTTTATCGAATCTACTACCTTTTTTCCCCTGGATTCACTTCCTAAACCGCCCAGAAGGGAGGCAACGCTGATTACAAGGCACGTATTCAATGAACTTGTCAAAGCGCCGCACTGGATGCGAAGCATGCGATGCGTTCACTGTAATTCCACCTTTATGCTTGTCCAGATGCCTTCATCTGTTACTGCCACGTTTTTATTCTCTAATTGGCGAACGTTCCTTCTTTATCCAGGCATTTCGTTCATAGAATTCCTTGCCTTTTAATAATCAGCGCGTGGGCTCTGTTGGAATATTTAAAAAGCGCCTATTAGAATTTACATCCTCTAATTAAGCATCGTCGGTCAGCAGAGATCTTTATTAAATCTCTAACACCATTTTATTTTCTAATTTACTGTATTAACTTCAAAATCTTCCCTTGTGTCTTGTTGTGAATGGAAAGTACTTGGCGAGGCATCGATGGGCAAAAATTCGTGAAAAAGCGTTCACTGTCTGCCTTAAGAGCTGTTATTACTTGGGTCGATGGCACACTTTTGACATTATATTCACCAGTAAAATTTGGCGCGATCTATGCGGTCACATTAGATTTTATTTCCATGTGGAATACTTGGCTTCATAATTTATTTACATAAATTTAAGGTATTTACACTAGCCTTAAAATCTAACTCTGGAGTCAATGTACGATAAAACGGTGTCAGCGATAGCAATCCTAGACTTAAGCAAATTCAGCTGTTCGCAAGCCACAGGTTTTTTACTGCCACCCTTTAGTAGGAAATGATGCATAAAAAGTCTTATACTGTCCTTGAATGTATTCAACTTCGCACTGGGAGCTATTCTCGCGAATACCTGAAATATAGGAAGGATCTTAATTAAATCGCACGACCAAGAAGGACAATATTTTGGCTTGCCTGTTTGCAATCCTCTTCCTTCCCCAATAGCAATCCCAAGATGATTTGTCGAACCAGTCTTAAAGTGACCTTATCCAATTCCGCAAATTCAACAACCTAAAAATATGAATATGATATTCTTGAGAAAGAATCCCACAAGATTATCAAGTCACACATACCTTAAGCACGGAAATTGGCAACCCCCCATTAACAATTAGTTGGAGGAGGAATTGCGCCAAATTAGAGATTTGCGTTTTAGTCGCCGACTGGATGTCTTTAATTCTGTCCCACGTGGCAAATTGTATTGCTAACTGTAAGCAGAATTTTAAACTACTCTCTACCTCAATATTTCGCTTACTCTATACAACTTTACCTGATATTTTCGATCGTGTTCACAAAATTTCTGAGCCAACACAGAATAGTATGGATTGTAAGTCTTTTCAGACACACAGCAGTGAATTATTATGGATGCGATAACTCTGTGATCTTTTATCGCCAAATGCAGTAACCTTTCGAAGGCATCGACATAGTCTTCGGCGCTCATTATTATACAAAATACATTTCTCCTGTCCTCCGTATTCATTCTTTGTTGTCGAGCCAATTCCAGTAGTTTCTCACTGAACTTTTCAGTCTCACCCTTATTTTTGTTTGTTTGATTAGCAGAGCCAATGTCTTTTATGTTTCCAGTCCATGCGGAACCAACAACCCACCATTTGCCTTTTTCATCAGCTAAAAGAGGAATAAAATTTCTACACGACAGAATGTAATACAAGTGCGGTTAGAGATTATTTTCAAGTGTAATTTCTCGTTTGAGATGATTCGCTCTAGTCAGGTAGGTGTTTCCAGGAATCAATTTTTCCAGGCTACACACAGTAACTACACAATTCACCAATTGATTTTTTAAACTGGAGCCACATCATGTAATTCGATTCAATCGTCGTCGAATCGAATCGAATAATCAAGGGTATGTGGAGAAATCTCCACAGTATGTGGTGATGCTGGCGAGCTTCGTACTCATTTTTTGGTGTGGTTTTGTAACTGGCTTAGTGAAACGCTAAATGTTTCCTGGGCTGATTACACCCTATATGACAGATAGGGTATATTAGTTTTGATCCAACGTTTGTAACGCATAGAACCAATAATGCTGGAGCAGAACGAATTACATGCATATGATCTGAATGCGAAGGCAAATCGATTTAACACGTTCAACCCAGCGCTTTGCTAGCAAGAGAGCTTTCTCATGTTGTATTTAGTTTATCGTGCAATTTTCTCTTAAAGTTCTCGCGTAAACCACCGGTGGTTAAGCATGTCCGTCTGTCCGTCCGTCCGTCTGTACACACGATAACTTGAGAACGAATTGAGCTAGAAGGCTGAAATTTGGTATATATTACTTTCAGAAAATTTGTAAATTTAAGTTCGAAAATGGGGCGAATCTCGCCACTCCTTCAATAGGCCGCCATATTGAATTTTTGGATTATTGGGTATAGTTCAAGTAGGGAACAGCGTATAGCTCTCAAATTTAGTAAGGAGCAGTTTTATGAGACCCTTAACCCAATAAAATGAAAATCGCTTATATTCCCCCACTCCTTGGTCGGGCCGCCATTTTGAATTTTTGGATTATTGGACTTAATTCGAAGGGGAAGCAACCTATCAATCTAAAATTTTGTACAGAAGAGTTTTATGAGATTAACTGTATTTATATCATATATATTTTATGTTTTTAATCTGCTAACGACTCCTTGTCCGTAATTTGTCTAACCTCACTAATAGTTTTGCATGCTTGTCGGGGAGCCCAATCTTAACACATTTCTCTGAAATGTGTGCACGTTTATGCGGAGATGGGTAAACGTTTCTTGGCACCTCGCTGAGAAGTGCGCCTTCTGTGTTAGAAGGGCAACTCATTATTATTAGTTACTATTATAGAATAAGGGCGAAAATATTTGATTCATTTGCTAGCTTGAGCATATCAAGAAAAACTGTTCGTAGGAGGAAAACGGGAGAGTAAACAACAAAAAAAGTACTCATTCGCAGGAATACTCTGTTAAATGACCCGCTTTTATTGCGTGTTAATTGGCCAGTAAGTCTTGTGGTGGAAATTCACCTTGAAAACTTTCTACAGAAATTTTAAATGCTGTCGAAACTTGTGTAGAAAAGGCATCAAGACTTACATTGATAGATTTTCAGCAAAATTTATTTAAAAAGGTTGTAATTTTGTTGTCTGATTTTTCAACGGTATTCGAGTGTCAAGAACTGCTTTAAAATTAGTTTTTTCGAACTGGAGCGACACATTAGATCGGAAATTGCTCAAAAGTCCTCGATCGTCATAGAAGATCTTGTTCAACGAGTTACTGCGTGATTGGAAGTCAATATTGTCTCGAATACTCTCACAGAGTAGTAGAAAGAATTCCTAGGCTGTGTATTTTTTTAATTGCAAAAGCTGCGTTTCAAACTAAGCGGATGTAGGGAAAAATTTTCAAAATCTACGATTATATGGAAACTGCTTTAAATACCAAAAATTTAAGCGTTTACTTGCAGTAAGGGAAAAAACTTACCTCGTAATAAATCATCCAAAGTAATATTTAAAGTAGCGATATATTTCCCATTAGTTACCATCGATTTCAAGATTTTCTTCAAGTGTTCCGCTAACGAGGGATCATAATTGGGGATCTTGCTCACGTTATTATTTTTAATTGCATTCAACACATCCAACATAAACCTCAGTCGAGGGCTAAAATAAAATTCGTAATTGTATATGTGAGAGTACAATCAAAAAATATATAAAATTATACTTTTCTTTTATTTCCATAGGGGATTCACTGGCTTTCTTTTGAATTGATAAAATCAAGTCTTTAAGAGCGCCTGGATCATCTTTACGAAGTTGAAACCCAACTGACCGTAACACAAGTAAGATGCACTCCACTGTTTTTTCACATAATTTCTCAACCAATTTGTTAACAATTTCAATAATCAAAGTGTGTTGCATAATCTGTTGAAATAAGAGCAACTGTTACATCATCAAAATCATTTTATTGCAGGACACAGATCGGAATGAGTAAAAGGATAATCACCACAAATATTTTTAAATGTTATATGTAAATTGTTTATATGCGATTATGCCGTAATAAAGTATCCATTCATTGTTTAAAAATGTGGAATATGAAGCCGCCAGTGAGTAGAAACTAACTCACATTCACAAGCAACACGTTATTAACTAAAAGATGTATAAACAGCAACAAATGCTTTACTATCTGCGACAAATTCGTGTAACGTAAATATATTTTTAATTACATCAAAAATTTGGAAAAAAACATCTATTACAATATAAACATGAATACATACCTTGAATGTATAAAAGTGACTAATTACGAAAACAATATTATCGAGTTCCTTGTCCTCAACCTTGAGAGAATCAACGTCCTTAACAAGTTGGTCAAACCTTATCACGAATTGTTGAAGAAAGTGTGCACCTAAAATAATAATTAATTAATCTTAATGAAGGAGAATTTAGAATTTGTTCAAGTAAAACGTGTTTTTCTCTACTCTTTAGGAATTTTGTACAAATTTCATAACATCCTAAATTGCAATAACAAACTCCTGGCATTTAACAACGATTACCCCAAGGTACTTTGAGAAAAAATGGAGCCTTAAACTCAACATCGCTAGGTGTATAGGGCAGCAGTATGATCACTCCTGTCCCACGACATCGTGGTTTAGTGACCTGCATTACACAAGAAAACTTATCTCCCCAGAATGGAAGATGTGCAAAAACTTTCGGTAAAATATACTTTTTCCTACTGTGGACTTGTACACAAAGGGCTTAACTTGAGTAAGGAACTCACAATAGCTATGAACTATTTACCACTCATTATGGATTTTAGGAAAAAATCCAAGGCGGATTATACGTGGCAGGCAATTCTGGGAATTAAGAACAGGAAATCCTGTCAACATCACAAATATTTATGCTCCGACGCTGAGGGATGAGATCATCCTTCACCGTCCAATCCATGTATCTGATTGACCAGTGCAGTGAAAATCTTATCTCTCTCGCAATCGATCCAGCAAGTATTCGAACGCGAGTTAGCACTTCTCCCTGGGCGCATAACTCCAAGGCTAACATCACAGAACAGATTCAAGCCTTCAGAGACGATCCCTGCACCTGCCCTGCCATTAATCATGGATCTGTCCGTGAATATAAAAATATCTGCCGATCCCTTCTGTGACCGTCAATGATAAGATTCTTGCGAAACCTTCCGGTTGTCCTGACCGCCTTGATTTTGTTCTTAGGACTGGTGTGCGACTCAAAATTTTCCTATGCCCATACTCAGTCCCCGACGAGTATCATGTACTTTCATTAGGCATCCGTAATGCCGCCTGCACTACCATTTTCTTCACAAACAGATCCAGCCGTGGCAGCCCCAGAATAATTTCCAGTGCAGCCAGGTATTTAGCTTTCATAGGAACTTAATCGCAGATCCAAAAAGCGTAAATGGCTCAAATTCCAGATTCTTTTTTTGCCTAGTGAATACTATCGTGAATCTCTTTCCTTTGCATTCGTTATGATATCATCGGTAGTGGACATGAACTTGCCCTTCGCCCCCAACGCTACGCTATTCGCATATTATTTGCAACAAAAAGGGTGTTAGACTGACGACCTAAACGATTGCGCCTTGGTGTCACCTCTTTTTTCTAGTTTTGGTACATGTCCTGATAATAAATGATAGTGATAAATACTCCCTGAAGCCATGGTGCAATGACCTCTTGGCCCCACTGTGGTAAGGAAGGGAATATCCCATTCAGGGCTACCGACTTTAAGGGCGCGAAGCTGTAAATGGCTCTCTCCACTTTCTCCATCCTTTCCGCTGCATCTCGTTGTTCAAGATCCCGCCGAGGCATAGCTTACCGGAAAGTGCAACTCGATTAGAACCCCGTTCGCCTTCTCCATTTTTCCTATCCCATCACGAAATAGCCCAACTTTGAGGCTAGCTCTTTAGTGACTAAGCAGCCTCCGTTTCTCCTTCCCAGTCCAGTCTAGTCCGTCCAGTCTGTATATGTCGTTCATTCATGTATTCGGCTGACCTCTCGGTATCTTTCTGCTCTGCACGGTCCGCCAACCTACCTATTCTCCTTGCCTTTCTATGAACAATAGAATGAAAAATTTCCGGAACAATAAAAAAAGGTTGAGCTTAAGTCCACTTTTACAACAACAGCAAAAATAGATTTCAAAGGACTTAAATTTCACTTGCATTTCGTTTTTTACTAAAATCGAGATAAGTGGCTTACACCACTCTCAAAATAAGCGACTCATTTGCTTACCTATTTCACTCCCAATATTCCCATGCAAAACAGCTATTAGCATTGCATGTTCAAGGACCAGCCGTTCTTTGGCTAAGATGTTACCAACCAAGGCCTCCATTATCAGTCTATGCAAAGTGTTGTTAACATCGAATCTTGGGTTGTTCATGTACACGCTCTCGATTTCAGAAGCGATTTTATGCATATTCGCCTCAGATAATCTGTTCAAAAATCCTTTGCACTGCTTCCTCAGCTTTTCAAGCTTCTCTTTCCGTTTTTGGTCCACATTTTCGGTGCCTTCCAGCCGTGCACGAATATGTGGTGGTACATACTTTTGAGTATCCTCCTAAAATATATTTCTTTTCCAAGGCTTTGAAAAAAATTGAATTACGAGAAGCATATACCTTAAGAACATTGCCCTCTTTATCCCGTTTTCGCCCATATATATCCTCCCAAACTTTACTACTTTCCTCGGTATTATTATCGGAATTTTGACCATCATTTTCTTGAGGATTGCTTTCATCCCCAGACTCACTAAACTCTGAGGCTTCGTCCTCATCTTCCATAGGACCATCATTACCTTTGGTAGAATCATCGCCTGAAGACTCCTCAGACTGTTCTTCTTCAAACTCTACCTCACTCTCGCTGTTGGATACCGCCTCATCTGATTCCTGTATGTTTTTCGTACTGGAACTTTTGTCTTCATCTTCCGAATCTTGGAATTCAGAGTCTGATCCACTCAAATCCGACCCCAAGTCATCTTTAAAATATTTATTTTCGATTTTATTCAACTTCGTCTGCCGTTTCTTCTCAAGCAAAGCTGTCTTTTCCTTTTTCTTGACACTCTTTGGCTTTGTGCTGGTATCTTTACCCGTGCCAAGGGCAATTGCCATGTCCTCCTCGAAATCATCTTCACTGTCGCCCAAGTCAGCAGCCTCTTTGGCTGCCGAGTACATCTTCTCAATGTTTTCGGGCAAGCAAAGCTCCAGTGCATAATCCAGACCATCAGCAAACATTTTATGGACAGATTTCTCATTCCTGTGCTTATTAATCTTCAACTTCTTCTCAAGTTTTCGAATGGTCCTGTCGTCCTCCTCAATTGCAGCCTCCAGCTGTTCGATCCTTCTCTTCCGCATCCGTCTTTGCAGCTCATTTTGCTTTTTCTTTTCACATTCCTGATTCTCATGAAACACATCCTGTTTGGTTGAAGCAGCTCGTACACCCTTCGACACTTTATTCAGCTTACTTTTCACTTCTTCATCACTTAATTCGAAATCAGATTCAATAATTTCACTATCATCGCCGGGGTCCACATTCGACTCAGTTGCTTCTGGTGGTTTGATGACAAATTTTCCCGGCTTTTTGCCCTTTGAAAAGAATTCACGCTTATTTTCCTTCTTTTGAAGACGTTTTTCTTTTCGTAATTCTTTCCGGGTTTTTGGAAGAGCCACCTTTTTCTTCTTTCGCCGATATTTTACCATTTTCAATCACAAAAACGAGTTGCTTTCGTTTGATGCACAGGAAGCGGTGTCACGCACGTGCTCTGTTGACAGTTTTCTCTTAAACGCATAGTAAGAGCGCATAAAATTTGCTCTTGCAGCAACAGTCGAATTTTTTGAGAATTCCTTTCTACTGCGGGCTTGAAAATGAAAAATATACGTTTTATAACAGAAAGACCGAAGTAATTAGAGCTTTAGCACAACTAAAAAATTTATTTGTTCTTTAAAATCCTTATTCGAGGACTGATTATATTTTAAACAGTTTGCTACTTAAACTGGTTGCAGACAATCTTTAAGAAGAACAAGAACACTGATGAACAGAAATGTCAAAAAGTCGTGAAAAAAGGTAAATAAATGGCCAAAAATTCGTATTTTAATTAAAAGGCTTCAGCTCTGGACACAAATCTCAAGTTTTCAGGACGGATATGCATGGGTAAGGCAAAGATATTTTAAATACGTTGTAAAGCACTTAATATATAACGTTTTTCGAGGGAAAGTGGCTTCAAAATTCCTGTTACTTCATAAACTAATTTACCCCTTACATTTTTGGTGGAATTTCTTTTACCACCGCTTTTGTAAGTTTATAAATGCAGCGATTCATTTGATCCCAATTTTGGTTGCAATTCAGCAGCTCTGAGAGTGGAAAATGTACTGTGTAAATTTATAAATTTTTTAATTAAAATATCGAAGTTGAGACATAAATGGCAAGAATAAGTATTATTAAATTATTTGATGCTATTCTGTGCCTCTTGAAAAGAGGCAAGTTCTGCTTTCTGATCTTATAAATAACGTCATAGGCCATGGCCTGTCTTGTGTAGTTCTAGACCCTAGCAAGGAATTCTTCAAATGCATACTAACAGTACAATTCGCGCAGCTTCTAACGTTCTTTCTTATGGAAATGCTTCAGACCTTTAGATGCAATTTAATACTATAATGAAAACTGCTAGAAATTCACTAAATTCCTCGTGCATCCTTCTTGAATTTTTTTTTAGGGGCACTCCAACAAATATAAATTAATTCATATCTGGATTTCTTACCTTTAAAATGAACCATTTTCTGGAATTTCTTATTTCATTAAAGTGACTAAAAATCGCACACTTTTTATCTCTAAATTTTCTCTCATATCTTCTAATAGAGTCAACGATTGCTGCGGCAGCAGACCATGGATGTCGACATGAACATGCAAATATTTCAGCGGATCAGAACCCATGCCGTTGGCCCTTTTCCAAAATGGATCTCATTGAAAGCGCATTTACATGCTATACCTGTGACAATTGTAGCGATCATTTTTTGGATATCGCATCGTATTTCCAGCATAGAAAACGACACTTAGAATTTAATGCAAAAAGAACTATGCACAAGGAATTTCTGTTATGTGCCTTTTGCAGACACACTTTTCACATTAGAAATAAAAAGAAAGACTGCATTGACTTGTGGAAAGGCAGGAAACCAGACGAAGGTTGCAGTGTTTGTAAAGAGAATTTCCTTCCGCTAGAACCACACGCTCATGTTTGCAAGAAATGTGGTATAAATTTAAGTAATTGTAGAAATTTATCAAATCATTTCAAGAAAATGCATAAACACATAAAGCCATTCCACTGTGAGGAATGTGGGCAGAGGTTCTCCAAAATTCTGAGACTACGAATCCATATGACCCTTCATTTCGGCGGAAAACCGTTCGAGTGTGACTATTGCCATAAGCGGTTCACTCATAAGCAAAATGTGGAGCACCACAGGTACATGCACACAGGAGGAGCTCCATTCAAGTGTGAAAAATGTGATCGAACCTTCGCAATGTCTTATTATTTAGCAAAACATATGAGAAGTCACACAGGAGAGAAGCCGTTCGCTTGCACACTTTGCGAAAAGAGGTTCGCTGAACCCCGATCTCTAAATACGCACCTTGCGGTACATGCTTCGGAAGAGACCCTCTACAAATGTAACGTGTGCTCCAAGACGTTTTACGACAAACGATATTATAAGTACCACCTGAACGATCACACGGGCGAAAAGCCATACGTGTGCAAAACCTGTGATAGGCGTTTTCCCAATCCAAATCAATTGACAAGGCATGTCCATAGCCACACCGATAAGAGGTACAAGTGTACGCTATGTCCAAAAGAGTTTCCCGTTAAACAGAACCTTAAATTGCACATGTTTAAGCACACTGGGGAGCGGCCGTTTGCATGTGAATACTGCGATAAACGATTCCCAGCCTCGTGTGACTTGACCAGGCACACGCGAATACACACGGGAGTCAAGCCTTTTGCTTGTGAATACTGTGACAAGAGCTTCGTACAGTCATCCACTTTGAAACAACACTTGAAGGTACATATCAAGGTAGCCAATAAACCAAAATTCAAGTGTGAGATATGCTCCAAAGAGTACGCCGAAAAGAAGAATTTGAAATATCACATGAACGATCACACAGGAAATAAGCCGTACGCGTGCAAATTGTGTGAGGCAAAATACACCAGACCTAATTTACTTAAGAAACATATTTTAAGTCATGCCACAGTATCTTAGTACTCGGAGACAATTTAGGTTAGGGAAAATTTTAACGGTTTTTTTACTGGGCAATTTACAGCAAGTGTACAAAATGTTTCCTAAATAAAACAATAAATTTTAAGGATTTCTGACCATTGTCTATTATTTTGGGGCTTTCCATTATACACCCAAAAGTGCCAATCCAAAATGTAAATCTCAAATTAAATTTTAAAGTGAAATTCACTTGGATGAACTCTTGAAATGGTGTTTGTTTGCAATTTCCTTCCAGAAGGGATCGTTGCGTGGATATATATTAGGGTGAGTAATCTCGACTTGCTCGCATTGCCCTTTAATCGGGAACCTCTTCTGAAGAACTGATTGAGAACTTTCTCGCCAGGCCCTTGAGCTCCTACTTTACCTACCGAAACCATGCGAATTGCTGAACTTCCACCACCGATCCGAAGAGATCGGCAGGTTCAGTGGATTTGTCCACTCTGCGTTGGAGAGTGTACTTTTTCAGTCCAGTGTTGGTTGAGACCATGAACTTCGTCGGCCGTATGTGCCGACTGTCCACCTGCCATTCGGTAATACTAAAAGATTTCTGCTGCGGCCAAGAATCTGCACTGGGATGTGCTGCTTCGAACTGACGCTGACCAAGTACACAATTTACCTCTATTGCTTGAAGGTGGAAAGCGCGTATCACACCATTGACACAGTAAATGAACCCACACGGGCTCTTAAGTCTTTCTTCGCTGTAAGGTTGCAGAGGTGATTGTGTTTTGAGGATCTGGCAACGAAGGAAATCAAATTCAACTGAACGTGACCACCACTGGCATTCATGTAGAACGGCGAACTGGTCTTTTAGTACAACGCTTCTCGCTTTGGAGCGTGTGATATGTTTCAACAAGTTTTTTGGAGTTGTTGATTTCCCTAGGGCATTGAGTGCAAAGGGTTAACACATCCCTTTACGCAGATTGGTGTCCTTCAGTCGGTAAAGTAAAAATACACCTTGAATAAAATCCTGTGTCCCTTTTGTTTATTCACGAGCCGGTATCGCTATGAGCAATCATAAATTAAGGGACCCTTCTTATAATTCTTAAAAGAAAAGAATTGTGTGTGTAAAAGGAGCAAAAGCCGATAGAATTGTCATATCCAAAAATCCAGTTTATTGCCTAAAACTCCACAAATCTACAAGTAGAGCTTAATCAGTTCATCACTAACTGCTGATGGTGTCAGAATCCCCAGGTCCGTAAACAAAAGCGTTATGTAGCCTGGCGGTGTATAGTCAATCATTGGATGAGCTTTACTCACATCGTTAAGGCAGTTTTTCGGGTACTGAGCAATGAAAAATGTCCAAACTACGTCTGAAATTTATCTTTTGTACTTACCTTGTAGTCGTGCGGAAGATCCCTCTGATTGAGGGGATACAGTCTCGTAAATTTAAAACTTTCCGCTAAAACATAGAAGGGCTTCTTCATTTCCTTGGCACAAACACCCATCGTGAAAGTGCCAGTTCTATTTATAATACCCCCACTTCCTACCACAGCTTCAGCTCCAACCATGACTGCATCTACACTTTCCATTACATATCCTATTGCGGAGTCAACAATTAGCGTACAATCTATGCCTGCTTTCTCCAGTTCCGCACACATTTGTTTCCTACCAAAAGAATTTCACCACTACGAGTATAGATTGCAACTTGAGGAGTTTACCCTGAGTTGTCTGGCCCTCCGTGAGTTATATACACGTGGAATTGTTTATTCATCTGTGCAGCATGGATCAGTGTTTGAAGGACAACCCTTGATCGGGAATGCGTTAACAATTTGCACCCGTCCGTGACAAACTGCGACGCTTTCTTCGCAATTTTGTTCCTAGAGTCGAGCAGTTTGTCCAGGAATAACTTGCCACGGTGCAACATGATTTGTTTGCACTCCTCCATGGGTTTATCATCTAGTTTAGCGAGAGTGATGAACCGGGAGAAGAGCTCACATCCCGAATCCACTGCTATGATGGACAGATCTGTGCCACGCATAGCTTTGACTGCCGCCTGCATTGTCGAGTGGAGATTGTGAATTGTATCAACTGAAAAAAGGAATACCATTAGGGTGCAGAGTGTGGACTACTACGTGAAGATACATTTCGTCTTTTCAAAAACCATTAAAAGGGTTTTGATGGCTGCAATCCCGGAAGATAAATTCTTATCATTTTCAACAAGTTCTGTGAAGTACTTCACAACGTCTGCAAGGTGTAATAGGTATTAGATATTGGAGGATTTCTTTGTAAATTACATACCAAAATCTGTTTCTTCTTGGCCGGGCATTTTCCTGAAAACCCAAACTAGTTGCAAACAGCTGATGGGGACTTCAGTGACTTCAGTTCAATCCTTCGAGGAGAGAACAGAGAAGGAGCGGAACACCATAAGAAATCCCATGTAACTTAGGTGAAGCCAAAAATTTTCTGAATGTGTGCGTGTTTGACAGCTTGGGCCCAGAAATTTTCCATACAA
>QYTT01089235.1:32860-53758 GCA_006980735.1 Dasypogon diadema | reverse complement strand
AAATTCTTATCATTTTCAACAAGTTCTGTGAAGTACTTCACAACGTCTGCAAGGTGTAATAGGTATTAGATATTGGGAAATTTCTTCGTAAATTACATACCAAAATCTGTTTCTTCTTGGCCGGGCATTTTCCTGAAAACCCAAACTAGTTGCAAACAGCTGATGGGGACTTCAGTGACTTCAGTTCAATCCTTCGAGGAGAGAACAGAGAAGGAGCGGAACACCATAAGAAATCCCATGTAACTTAGGTGAAGCCAAAAATTTTCTGAATGTGTGCGTGTTTGACAGCTTGGGCCCAGAAATTTTCCATACAAAATCTGCTGGGTTAACCCAAACTGTCAATTTTTACACTGTAAAGTGGACCGAAATTTCTACGTGTTAGTAAGCAAATTGGCTTCACTTTTGCCTCGTTGTTTCCGCTCCTTTTCCGTTGTATGCTCGAAGGTTCAATCACTTCACTACGTTTACATGCCTTTCTCTTTTCTTGGAGAATAATGCACAGCAAAAATCCCATTACACAAAACAGTCATATATCGACGACACAAAAAAGTCGAAATAAAAACACCAATAGAATCTAGTGAATTTTAATTATATAGTAGCAATTTGCGCACGAACCGTATAAATTAAATACGTGGAGCTTTCTTCAGTACTTGGCTTAAAATTAACTTGAAAGTCAAATCAGATTCTTGGTTGGAATTTTTTTGAAAACTACTTGAAGTGACATTTGACGACATGGTGAAAACAATAAGGTCTGTGGGTGAGAACAATAAGAAAACAAGAAAAACTATAAAAACATTCACAAAAACAGGAAAGCAAACAAACGCGGAAATGCTTTTTATTTTTTTGTTCAGGGGTTCATAGTTGAGGTATTTTCAATTCTTTTCTTATAAGTGTCGTTATCACTATGGCAGTTTATATTAATGTCCTCTATAAATAAATAAACGAAAAACTCCAAACAGATTCTTTGCAGATTCAACTTGCACCCTAGGTTTTCCTTCTTCCTCTCGCACGACTCTTGGCACTCTTCATTTTCCAACTCAACGCCGATGGCGCCCATTTAAAAGCCTTGCAAAAATCGTGTACTAATCGACCGCAAAAAATAGTTCCACTATTCACCACCCGTATTTCTAACTTCGCTAAGATTTTAAATTGTCAGAATTATTTGGCTGAAAAATCCTCACATAAGAAATAGAAGGTGAATATCGACAAGGGATTTCTTTATTATAATATATATTAACATCTAGTTTTCAAACTGTTTTTAAAAATAACTAGACTTAACAAATTGCATTCAGATAATTATATTAATTTTAACGTTATTCTGCTGTGTTCAGGTGTACCGGCGGCGAGTTCACTTTTTTAATCGGGTTTTTTCTGTGACTAGTTTTGCATCTTTTGATATTTCTTCAGTTTTTCTAAAAATTGTGTATTTTTCAGGAATTACTGATACTTCTGCAAAAGTGCACTCTTTATTAATGATTTCAAGATCTTGGGTTGGCTGCGTAATCATATTTACGAGTAATTTACATTTACATAATTTACGAGTAAATTTCTCCGGGTGAGGATGTGAAGCAAATGTAGAAAAGCTTTAATAACTAAAATAAAATAAAAAGAGATATTTATTTCCTCAAATTTTTAACCGTCATTAACGGAGATGAGAAGCATCATGATTAGCAATACATTCCACTAATCCATAGATGCCAGCACAAACAAATCGGCCGTTTCACATCCCAGAAGCGGATATTGAACCGGATGTGGCAGAGTTGATCGAAAGCAGAACGAAACTTTACACAAACGCCATTAAGATCTTCTGGTTACGACAACCATTTTAATCACATGTGAGTATAGTGAACTCCCGAATAATTATAGTTTAATAAAGCAAGTTCGCGAGATAATTAAAACTCTGTGCCATTGTAAGTAGTGCTTGAAGTGACGGAATAAAAAGTTTGCGTCCTTCGGCTAGTCGCTTCGTGAAAATAACAAAATTTTGACATTTATTGATTGTCGTCCAGTCGATGTTTTGTCTCCCGAAGCTTTCATTTCTTCCCTCATTCTCCATTGGCAGCAAGTTCTAGTGTTGGAGCTAATTAAGGTGCATTCGATGTGAATTCTTTAGGCTCACTGAGTTTTCCGGGAGAGTTTGCATTTTTCTGCAAAAGGTGTGGGCATTTTGCAAACTGCTGCAGTGGCCATAGGAGTTTTCAGTGCGCTTGAATTTCAACTTTCCAACCGATAAAATCTGTGTTGCAGGCAAGTTGCGTACAGTTTGGA
This sequence comes from Dasypogon diadema, assembly GCA_006980735.1. Lineage (NCBI taxonomy): Eukaryota > Metazoa > Arthropoda > Insecta > Diptera > Asilidae > Dasypogon > Dasypogon diadema. The sequence goes on along the minus strand of QYTT01089235.1, from coordinate 51,490 downwards.
TGGATTTATGCATAATTGCTGGTGGGAATTGATTGGAAATTGTGTAAAATTAGGAATGATTGGCGCCGATGACACGTTCTTGATTTTCGCCGCTAGGAAGAGGAGTGAATGTGTGGTGGTGGTTGGACGTGGACGAAGGTGTTTGTTACGTGTAAAGTGGTGTGCTGTGTACACGCAATATAAAAGCGCGGCCTGGCAAAGTGTTGGTGCGCCAAAAGATTGGAACGCCGCATTACCGCAGACCGCACCGCGTGTCTTTTTTGGAATAGCAATGAAAAAATTCGCAGCGTTCAATGTATTTTTATTGTCCTATTCTAAAGTACTCTTTGCAAGGAGAACTTGTAGGGAATTCAAAGTTGCCCAGTTCACCATTCACAGTTGAAGTGGGCTTATCTTTCAGAGTCGCCAGGTTTTGTCGACTCCTAACCTCTACGGAATTTGAGCTAACAAAGCGAAAAAAATCAAAATTTGCACAATCACGTAGGAAGATGTGATCCCGGTGCTGTGAACCTGGTTTTTATTACTCTGATTTCCCAATAAATTGGGAACATTGCTGCTTTCTACGATGAGTCATAAATAAAAGCTTCCTGCAAGGCTATTTCCCGCATCTAAATCGAACGTTTCCTATTCCTTGTGTGACTGGAGGTGGTCGAAATTTGCGACAAAATGCACACCACCTCATGAATAACGCTTTCTTGAAGGCGAAGAGGTCTATTCTAGAATGGGGGGTGACGGATTTTTATGTAGTCCTAGAATTATGCTGCCCTCTAAAATAGGTTTGATTTGCTTTGGGCAGATTTCATTTTGAACATGTGCCCATATGAAAGAACGCTCGCTCTAATGTACCTTAAAGACAACCTGGAGAATTCGACAGGATTACAATTAGATTATTAGCTCAGCTTTGACTACATTGCCAAAAAAATGTTTTTTTTCTAGATTTCTAGATACTGAGAGATGCTTGTATTCGGTATTAGTTGATTGCTTTAAAAATTTCCCAGTCAATTTTGGCCAAATTTCTACTGATGTTTTCTTCCTGGTCAGTCAAGGAATAATCCTAGCTATACCTTTGGTAGCTTTTGCCAGTGTCAATAAAACTGAATTTCACGGATTTTTTTGGCGTGTCTGTGGGACTTGCACGAGGAAGTTATATTTTTTCTATACAATTTGTTTGCCCATGTAATGTGGCTAATTAGTAATTCATTTCGTACGGGTAGTACAGAATCTTATGTGCACGAAAAAGATTTGTTCTTCATCAAATTCCTTTTTCCCTTAAACACGCCGCAGGCTGAGCAGTCTGAGGCGAACGTCTGCAGTCTTTTCATCTGTAGCCACAGGTTCCACTACTGAGTGCGGTGATTTATCTAAGTAGTTAGGATAGTTCTGTTGATGAGAAATTGTGGCTTATTGCAACATTTGTCCAATTTTATCTTCCCTAAAAATTCCTCTCGGCCTGAATTGTGCTGTGTGCAATGTACGGTTGTGATCTGAGCTTAAGTAATATCTCTAAAAAACATTTTCTTACTTTACTATACTGAGAAATGAAGATTTTCGATAACTGCAGTTAATTTCAAAGGCGAACATGATCTCATCTTCCTATGTCGGTCGTATTCAATTCATAACCCATCTTCGCAGAAGCTATCCTCTAAGTAAGAAAACTAGTAAACAAAATCCTATAGCACAAAATTTTTAAAATAAACTTTGATTAAACTGTAGTTCTGTTGATTTAGCGGTTATCTTTGGTTACATCAACGCTCGTAGGATTATTGCTGTTTCAAAAAATTGACGTCTTCAATAGTTGGAAGTTTTGTCGCGCACCTCATCTAAAAAGCCAGCAACAACCCCATTAAGTTTTCTGTGTCTTCAATTACCTTCTTTTTGAGCTTCCCTTTAGAACAACTATCTGGCAGATCTACAATATTCATTAGGTTAAAGTATCCAAATCATTTAATTGCTATTCTTAATACTAGAAACACCAAGCGGTCGGACGCAGGAGTGTCCAATTCGAAAAGGTGCGGGGCGGGAAATCGTTATTCGTTCACACCAACGCAAAGCGTTCACATTCCCGACATCCCCGTTGGTTTGGCCAGATCTTTAATCAGTAGTGTAGTGTTATTAAAAGTTGACTGCACAATTTTATTCAACCACGTTTTCAGCTGCTGGCGTTACTTGCTGCTGGTTGTACCGTTGAAATTAGACATATATAGAGCGAAAAATATTAGTACTAATAGTATTTATTTCATTAGTCAAGGCCATTAAGTTTACAATGCCATTTTGGTTCTTTTAGTTTTCTAATTCAAAAGAAATATTTCACAAATTTTACAATTTCACTTTTAACACGTTGAATGCCACAATTGCCATAAAAGCTTTCGTGAGAGAACTACGTGTTAAAATGTATTTGCCAGAGAGAGAGAGAGCTTTTAAATGGGGGTCACCAGTGACGACGGTTTCATATCCACTCAAATATTCCGGAAAAATTTTATGTCTCATTTTGAATGTAAACAGTAGAACATTAATAACTATCCTCTTAGCATCTACCCATAACAAAAATTTGAACATCTAGAACTACTGAGGTGATTAAAACAGAGATAGAAGTAATACGCTTCTACGTAAAAATACGTGCACAGCCCGTATGTATGAACCAATGTATGATTTGCTGGGAAATCAACTAGAAATGCATCAGCTATTCTTTCAAGTGTGTTCTAGAAATCGTGGATTTACTATCAAAAATGCAAGTACTTCAATCTTCCACAAATAATCAAAATAATTTTAAATCCTGGCACGAAATATCATTTTGCACTTTAATTATCATCTCACGACTGAACAATAAACAGAACCGACTGCCGTTTCATTTTATTACAACTCGTACAGTTCTTAGTTTCCTTCGTGTTAAAAATAGTAAAATTTCTGGACTCATTACTTCTTCCATTCTCAAGAAAATGTATTGGTAGTGGTCTATGTACAGTAGTGTTGACATGGGATGAGTAAATGTCCTGAGGCTGTTAAAATCTGATAGAGGTTCTTCCGGATTTTTTTTTACTGGAGTATTTATTACATTGAATTGAGTTGTAATTTTTTAGCTTATCACGATATTTGTGTGTGGTTTGATTATGAAACTACAATAAAACCTTGTCATTACGAAATGTAAGGGACTGGTGTGAAACTTAGTTTTGTTAGAAAAAAATTCGTTACAATTAAAATGTTCTTTATAACAAAGAATTCGTAATAAAGGTAATAAAAAAATTAAACAAAAAATGTAAGCAATAAGCATACACATGTCCACGTGAAACGTAATTCGTTCAACGAAAAAGCAACTTCACAATACTAGCAAGTTTTTACTCTGCATTATACATTTATTGATATAATATCAATATGCACAAGAAATCCGGTGGGATACATTAGATATAACAATCAGTGTGTTATCGTAGCTGTGCAACGTTCTTGGAATGTAGATTTAACTGTTTACATTCCCTAACCTCGGAGTAATCTTCTTTCATTGCTTTATATTTCTTTTTTTTCTGACTCAGTACTTGTCGTACATAAATTTTCATCTATGTTGATATAATCGCCCAGTGTAATATGGCCAAAGACATTCATAGCACCGTCAAAACTTTCAAATTTCTCTGGTACAATACCCTCTAAATTATCCCATCATTAACATTCTGTTATCACACCTTACCCAGTAGAAAATCAATCATTGATGAACGTGGAAGTGTATAATTTCATCGAAGAATTACAGAAGTAGCCAGCATCAGTGGCTTGGTAATTCAAATCATGCAATTGATGCTTCTCGTGTTCTGTAATTCTTTGATGAAATTATTCATTACTGTGCTCATCAATTGCTTGATTTTCTACTGGGAAGCTTTAAATTTACTCTTTGATTCCAATACATTTTATTCAAAAAGACACTAAAAATGTAAAATGTCTCACAATTTCCCCTAAAAACAGTTCGAAAAATACGTTATAAAAAATAGGTAATGTACTGAGCATTTTTGGAGCTTGAATTTACTTTATTGGAAAATTTTGTAACCAGATTCGTTATAAAGAGTTTTTACTGTATATAATTTTATAGCTTAGCTTAATAGATTGCGCCTTATTCTCTTTAGAATTCTTATTTTTTTGATTTTCTTTTTTACATATGTAACATATATTAAAAATTTACTTTGGTTAAGACAAATAAACACATATATTTCCTTTATTTTAATCTTTCCACTTTATACCTCGATACTAGACTGCGTTTGAGGATACCGGCACTTCATATTTTTCCTTATCTTTCCTTTCCTAATCCTGTTTAGAATTACTGCAGCCTCGTCGGTTACCGTCGTAAAACTAATAAGAGTGCAGACATCCACGCAATTAGTCTCACATTGTTTAAACTTAGATCGTCGCCTTAAGGGCCGTAAAATATAAAACTTAAGGCTACTAATATGATGCTTTTGAGGAAGGTAGCTGGGTTTTTCCCCTTTGTACTCGCCGCTGCTTACAATATGACCATCAAAATTTAGCTTATCATCTAAGACTATGCCTAAATATTTAATTTTCCTCACTTGTTCGATCCCCATTTCATCTATTTCTGTACACATCTAAGTTTTCGCTATCAGTAATATACATTACTTTTTTCAATTAAATTCAATTTATTTAGTTATAAATAATTACAATTAGCTAACAAAAATTTTAAAAAAATAGCATTTCAGGTATTTTTTGTTTCCTTCTGAGTCAGTTCAGCAGCTGGTGTAAGAGTTTCTAATCTAATCTACTTCAAATAAAAATAAAAAATATATAAAAAAAACTACAAAAGAAGTCCAATTCATCCAAGTTTTACATTACATCCTATCAGTTCCTATCACATTTGTATTGCACGTTGTACATAAGTTTTTTATTTTTTAGTAAAAGTTGTCAATTTAAGTTCATCTGGTAGTTCATTAAAAATCTGGATAGATGTTGAAAGTAGTCCCTTTTATTTGTTCTTGCTGTTTCAAATCTGATGTTAGCTCTGTGTCTTGTAGGATAATAGTGCATTTCTTCGTTCGTCCTTAATTTGAAGTTTGAGTTACAAATTTAGCTTTTTCCATTGTCACCATCTTTCCTAAAATAAATGCGCCCACTAATTTATATATTTCATCCATAGGTAGTCCGTATAATATTTAAATGGCTTCATTCGTTATTCTTATTCTTGTGCTGATTTTCTGTGAACAGTCCATCTAGTATAGTTTTCCATATTTCATTCTGGACAATATGTGTGCATTATATACTAAATCTGCAATTTTTTGTCTAATAACTCTCAATATTGCCAATACTTAAATTAACTTGTTTCTTTGTCTGCATAATATATACTTAGTTTTGTTTTCGTTGATTTTTAGCTTATTTCTTTTGGCCCAGTCATCAAATACTACTAGATCGTTATTTATTATATCTTGTTTGTTTTTCGTTTTATATATAATATTTATATCGCTTATGTACATGTGATATTTGCCTCTTAGATTTACCTTTTTCAGGTTATTTATATATATTAAAAAAAATACAGAGTTGGCCCGAATATTGATCCCTGCGGAACCCCTGTTTTTAATATCATTGAACGACTAAGTCCATCATTGAGTCTAGTCTGTATTATTCCTTCTGTCAAATTACTTTGAATCAGTGAATTTTCTTGCTCTCTTAAACCTAGTTCGCCTAGAAAGTGCTAGTTGAGCGAAAAATTTTACGAGCTAGAACGTCAATTTCCCCCACTGGAACAGAATTTTTCTTTAACCTTCATTCTTTGTTCCTTTTTTTACACATATCATCAATCAATAAGACTATCTCGTGCAAAAATGCATGTTGTTGCTATGTAAATTGAACTTAATGTGCTGACTAAGCTAAATTGTAGGGTAAGAGGGTCGGTAAAATAAATCAGAACTGTGCGAAAAACTTTTTTCATGACTAAATTTGATTCTAATTTTCCCCTATTAATGTTTTATATGTTAACTGGGTTTAAATAAGTAATAACTTACATTTGAAATAATATACAGTATCTGATTTCGGCTTTATCTTCCCGAAACAGATGAAAATTTCCCAGCATAAACTTTTGCACCAATTTAATCAATTGTCAAAAATTTAGTCGGTTCGAAAATTGATTAAATCTGCTTCACGATTTACTTGAATATCACAAATCTGAATGCACTGGATATTAAGGAAAATGTCCATAAATTGTTTGAGTTTGTGTGTTTGGTTGAATCTAAACAAAACATAGAAAACATAAGATGGATATCTACAATAAATTAGGTAATACAACTTTTTTTTATTATATTTTATACGAAAACCGTTTATTCGGAAGAAAAAAAGAAAACAAATTACATGAAATATGACTTTATTTATAAGTGTGAAAATGTTTTGATCATATTTAAATAAATTGCTAATGAATTCATTTGACACCTTCAGAGATAACGTGAGAATTTGTTCTGAATATATTTTCATGCTTGACATGACAAAATAAACCCGTGTTTTTAAAAAAAATGAGTTTGTTGCGAAATTGGAGAAATCAATTTTACCACATTTTTGTGAAAAATAATATGTTTTATTTTGTGACATTTGTTTCATAATAAAACAACAATTGAAGTGCCGATTCCATCTTATTCAGTAGAAGGTCAATTGTAATATTTATTAATAGACTTATTTATATTTTTTCTCTCGGAATTTGTGAAAAATTAGATTACATATATTTATGCCATAAGTTTTGTTCCTCCAATTTACAAAAACCATAAAACAAATATAAAGAAATGTTTCATAATCTGTAGTTCAAAGGATTAAGGAATAGAATACAGAATAAATCATAAATCCCATCAAGAATTACAAAATGTTTGAATATGTAATTCATAACTCTGTTACTAATCAGATCCCACCGTGAGTCAGTTATAGATCCCAAGCATCAGAGTATAGGATTACGGAGCAGTGGGCGGCGGTGGTGTGCACATGCTCTTTTTTGTTGCCATTGAGCACTTGCCAGTATCTCGAGATATCGAGAAAAACGGCCAAATGACGATCTCTGATTTGCATGATGGGATTCGACCCAGCGTACGATTTCATTTTCATGGAACAATCGTTGATTTGGTCTATATTCTGAGAGTAAGGTTTTTGTTTCCAATTGGTTAATGTGTAGCGGTAAATTGGCCCCTCCAATCAGTACTGGATCTGTTACGTTTTGTGTGTCGCGGATGAATCTTCGTAGAATTTCCAGTGCGCCTTTTCTCAAACATGGTGTCAATCAGGAGCTATATTATTGCCTATAAAATCTTATTTGCGTAGTTGGATGCATGTTTTTTGATAGGCAGGTAACGCCGTCGTACAATACCACACTGAACCATTACTGATATGTTGGGGTTTTCGTTATTCTAGTAAAGGATATCAGATATATTATTGAATCCGTTCGGAATGGAGACCGAGAAGTTTCTAAAAGCTTTTTTCTCAGAAAATCTTAGAGAATATATTTGCGATTTTCAAAATTTTGATATGAAAGGATACTACTGAGATGAGACTGCGAACCATGTAAAACCTAAGGTTTTCCAAGGAAAACAACCTTATAAAATCTTTTGCGTCTCCGTTCCGAACGCAATCAAAAATATACCTATATCTATCTTCGTTCATATGTTTTGATAATTTTTCTTGTAATATCTCTAACGAAATCGTCGCAGCTGTGACATTCCTTTTTACTAAAATAACTGCGGCTAGGTCACAGGAAGTGATAAATAATTCATTATCCATAAAAATTGCAAAACTTAATAATAGGCGAGTCAAATTTAGTACATATAAGATGCCATATCTTATATTGATATTCCAACTCGTAGATAAATGCATCTTATGGCTAGTTGCTTTCAGCATTGAATTCAACTTGTAAATGAGATGCCATAGAAAAAATATTCAGTGGAAATAATATGTTTCCCGAAATGGGAGTTGATAAAAATATATCTCAATTGTATCATTATCTAAATTGGTCTTTCCAAAAGCTTTTAATGTAACACAAATCAGAAGATAAATTCATTTAAAAATTCTCAAGCCAAGCTATTACTTATTACAGTTTGTCAGTTCAAAGCACTTAATTGATACCCGCAATCTTATCAAAGTGGCGCTTATACAAAAGATTAAAATATTTCGGATGATAAACATTCCATTCGACCATGAGATGTAGAAAAATTTACTATTTATAAATCTAAATGTAAGAAATGATGATGTCGTCATTTAAATAATCTCCTCATTTTTTTACAGATTGAACCACCCCCAAAGCCGAGTCGATTTATTTAGTACTTCGTGTAGAATCGTTCATAATTAAATAAATTTAACTAAAAAAAAAATGGCTGATATCGATGATACTCATTTCGAAACCGGAGACTCTGGTGCTTCGACAACTTTCCCAATGCAATGTTCAGCATTGCGTAAGAATGGTTTTGTCATGTTAAAAGGACGTCCATGTAAAATTGTTGAAATGTCAACATCAAAAACTGGGAAACACGGACATGCTAAAGTCCATCTGGTTGGTTTAGACATTTTCAATGGTAAAAAGTGAGTCTTTTTCCGTTTTATATTTTACTTTCGAATGTATAAAAGAAATCTTGTTTAAATAAAATATTGTTTAAATTTATAATAGATATGAAGATATATGCCCTTCAACTCACAATATGGATGTGCCACATGTTAAACGTGAAGACTATCAGTTGACTGATATCAGTGATGATAACTATTTGACCCTTATGAACGACAACGGTGACCTACGTGAAGATCTCAAAGTTCCAGAAGGCGATTTGGGCAATCAGTTACGTTCAGAATTTGAATCTGGCAAAGAATTATTGGTAAGTTTTGTTACATTTTATAAATAGAATTTAAAAATGAAAGTAAATCAAATTTTCAATAAAATAAGAGAAAATTTTCGAAAGACACTTTTTCTAATGTGGGTGAGTAGCAAGTTCGGTCCTCCCCAAACGAAAGAGGCAATAGTACCTAAGGTCAAAAAGCATAATTGATAAATGAGTAGCGAATATTTGAGATATTCTGCTGAAAACAGAAGTTTCACTGCGGTGTTTAGAGTGCTGTAATAGGTTACGAGTGATAGGAGGTCACTATAAGCTGTAGGTTCGATTTAGAACACTTTCCACCAACGGCTGATTGTATTTTGAAACAACACTGCAATTACTGTTGAGACATCATAAACGATGTAAATTTAAAGAGCATTACTATCTTTTTTTGAGAAAAATAACTTTATATGGCTATTTTCAGTGAAACTAATAAAGCTGCTGGGATCTGAGTTTTTATAAACAAAAATACATAGATTTGCGATTAAGTTTGTATTTTCGAAACTGATTGTGAAATAAATTTCAAAATAAGCATCCAATATGATCTAAAGAATTTTATAAGCCTTTCAACTGAGTTACTGGCTTAAAAATAAGTTGAGCCATTTTCTTCTTTTGGTTAGTACGAATTTTTAAAAACATGTTTTCGAGAAAATCGCATTTAAAGTTTAAGAACTAATTTCCTTTACTATAAAATTTATTCTTTTCCACTTACATGAAACTCCTATTCCCGGGGCATAACACGAATCGTTCTGCATCTCCTGTTTGATTTTTGCCCTAGCAACGATGAATTCTAATCTTTAAAAAAAACTCGTCAAATAACACATTTGAAAACTTTGCTTACAACTGTTCCAAAGACCTTTTGGCTTTTGTTTACTGCTATTCAAACCACGATTCGAAGCCTTCGGAACACAGTTGGTATTGTGGTTTTTTCTTTTAGAGCCCTAATGGCAAAACGTAGCCCATATTGGTATCTTCCATTTTCCACTGATTCGAAATATCGACGAACCTCAAGACCATCATACAGAGTAAGCTTGTCGATCATCTTTGCAGTCAATTAGTGTTTCTACCGTTTATACCTTTGTTGTTGTTTTTGCAATTGTGGCGTCTGGTGCCCATTCTCTTTTGTACATGACCTACGCACTCTTTCTTATTGATTTTTATTGTGATTTCTATAGGGTTTTGATTCAATACGGCCTTTAGAGGTCTCTGAGTCACCATCACCGACGTAGTCTGTTTATTTTAATTGCCGTATAGCCCTTCTGATCTAAGGAACATTTCTTTGATGGCATTGCTTCCATGTTGCTCGAAGAACCCTGATGATTCATAATGTGTACGTATTCGTGTCCACTTTAAATCTTTTCATATTCTTCGATATTTTGATTCTTAACTCAAACTTCACATTCTTTACAGCATGTGGATTTACTATTAGCATCGATGGACGATGACTTCGTTTGAATGCATTCCGATTAATCCTTTGAGTGCCATGACGAAAAGTGACAGTGAGTGCTGCACTAACTCTACTTATAAATTATTCTTAATTTTTTTCCTATCGGGCATTGACAGTTACTGTATGGCATTTTTCGCCGATTGAAGAATTAAATTCGTGACTTTCCCACAGCCCATAACCAGAGACTGCTAGTTTAGACGCGGCAAATCAATATAACTACAAAATTTTCTATCTTGCTGCCCCTATAGACCTAAGCAGCGTGACGATATGCCGAATCAATTGCTGGACAAGATGGATTATGCGTGTCGGCCCGCAATATTCATAACACAAAATATCTTTAAAGCCGAGTGCTTTCCTCCACATTCTTTACACTTTACACATTGTGAAATTTCGTCGAAAACAATGGTGAAATTTAATAAACGATAATTAATATTTATCATGCTCGGGCACTAGCATATTCATTTCATTTTTTAATTTCTTCGATGCAGTATTAGTTGTTTCGGAGAAATGCCGTTTTTAGTCTCTACGAGTACTAAAATGAATAACACGAGAACCTTTTGAAGAAATTGATGTACTCATTGTGAAAAATCACTATCACCGCTTACGAAACAATTGTACAACGTGATCGTCGCAGATTTATCGAGTAACTGAAAAAATACCTTAAAATCAAACTGACGGACTCATACACCGTCCGACATAAAGTGCGATAACCTCTGTAATATTTTGAATTTGACAAAAAGGTTTGAGATGCCATATTCTCAACGCATTAGGCATTTAAAAAATGTGGAAAAACAAAATTTGTTTTTTTATCCCGAAAAAGTATTATATGCCCCCTAAGACAAAAAGAAGAAGTCACATTTATTGACACAGCCCACATTTTTCAGCATCTTTTTCACTTGTCGCTATTTTCGTACTTTTCCCTCTCTACAGAAGTAGGATAAGTGTAATTGTAGTGATAACATATAATATAGATTTATTTCAGATTGCATATTATTTTTAACAAAACGTTTTAATCATTCTTTTCAGTGCACCGTTCTCAAATCCTGCGGAGAAGAGTGCGTCATTGCAATTAAGACCAACACAGCTCTTGACAAATAAAACATAGCACATCATACCTCGTCCCGTTGCTTATTGTTTATTATAATTATATATTTAAATATAATAATAAAAAGAGGAAATATGAAACAATGATAACCATCGTTTCCCCAAAAGAACAGAGTAATCAGAACGGAATTATTTCTGCCAACATCAACTATAATTTAAAAATTCATAAGAAACATAACTATTATAGGAGAAATAAAAATATTCTAAGTCTGCAGGAAAAGCAACAAAAAATCAACAGAGCTAGTAAAAAAACAGAAGAGTAAAATACAATTTTTGTTTTTTACAAAAAACAAACCTTTTTTATATTATTTTTATTACTATTAAACATTTTTTAAAATTAATTTGTGTCTGGATCATAAATAGGAAAGTATAATAACAACAAAAGCAACTAAATGTTTGTAAAAAAAAATGATAAACCGTGGAAAGATTAGCAAACTAAACCAGCCATCTATAAACATTGAGCACGTGGAATGAGTGTGTTCCGGGGGTGGTTTTCTTCTGATTTAAAATGCAAGAATGAAATTTAAAAAAAAACAACGTGTATATGTAATAAATTTAAATGAATATGAAGAACTTTTTTTGCTAAATAAATTTAAAATAAGAAAGCTGTTAATTACACTACTTATTATTGAATTAAAGAAAGACATGAAACCAAATAATTTTTACAACTTGAATATTTTTTAAATTTCTTTTTTTATAGTATGAGTACGAATAGGGTTTTTCTTGTTTTTTTTTTGCTACTTTCAAATAGTGTATAAGAAAGTTTTTATTTTTGTTTCAAGTTTGATATACTTTTGGAGATTTTGTTTTATTAACGAAAACCAATTCAATAATTAAATGTGTTGTAATTCTCCTAGCCATGACACTGTATTTTCTTTGTCTTAAAATATGGAGAACATGTTTTGGATTATAAAAAAAAGTACATGATGTGAATTAGTTAGTGGAATTACGTGTTAAATACTTTTAATGAGAATTTCTGCATTGAATTTAGCCATAAAAGGTTTCGAGAGTTAAACCGTCGACCAAGTAATAATAGAAGGACTTTTTGGGTCGTATACGAAAAGCTTTATCTCAGATTTGCATAGTGAGCGCTTTTTCTTGATTGTCTGCATAGCGATGCCTCGCCCGATGGCACCCATTTCCGTCTTTCTGTTCTGCAACCATTAAAAACAGGGTGGCAAGCGAACCTGACGGTTTCTTCTTCATGATGTTGTCAGTTGGTCTGAAATTCACGATCCATTTCAGCGTGGTTTTCCGGCTTGAGATTGCAGCACGTCGACTAGCATTGAATTCTCGTCGAAAAAGCAGCTGTACAGCTGTAATAGACTCATTATTGTTGTTGAGAAAGCTCAACTGGAAGTCTACTTCTTTTAGTTTATCCACCGAGACGTGGCCTGTGGAAAGAACCAAGCTATAGCTTTCGCCTTCGTCGATTATGTTACGTCTCCACTCTGATATATTAAGGTCATTGTTTTGGATGTCGATTTAGTCAAGGATTTTGCTGATTGACATGCACTGACTGCTGGAGAAATAGCCCATGAGGACTTCGAGGAAGAGGAGGAAGAGGAATTTTGTTATCAAATCAGCTGCCTCCCATGGTTTGATCACAAACACCGTTGACTTTAGACACTCCACGGCGTTTTGGTCCTTCAAGGTGAAGATCATCCATTGCTGTCTGAGACTGGAGCACACATTCTTCCTTCTTAGGTATCTTGGCTATCGCTAGATATATTCTTGGCTATCTGGACAGAAACCGTTGCTGTTTGGAAGCTGGTAGCTCCTCCTCCATCTAGACATTTAGTTAAGCTCTTTAAATTTGCATGCATAGAGAATAAATAATTTTTGCTGCATAACTTTAGATTTTTCTGCCTTGAGAGTGTAAAATCGACAATTGAAACAAATTTTTGTGTGAATGGGGTTATTGCCTTTTTTTTATTTATTTTATTGTAATAATTACTTAGCCAGATTTCTTCTAGTTATAGTTCTTAATTCCTAATTGCTTCACTTAATTAATTCGATTATTAATAATAATAATCACTGGATTAATCCATCCACTAAGGACCGTAATCACAGCTGAACGAACACGATCACATCAATTGTATGAAATTATGGATGACTTATTAGATTTTATCTATTTTTAGCAGATTATGCGGTATTTTTTTCTCGCTGTTATCGCAAAATCTTTTTTATGATATTTTGTGTAATCTTCTATCAGCCCTGACCTAGTTTTTAACTTGTCTTCTTCAAAAGAACGGGTAAAAAACAATTTCCGTAACAAACATTCATTAAAAATAGAGAAAAACATTTCCAGGTGATAATCGTTGAAGCAATATATACTTAATTGCAGGTGGAAATATTTCCATTTAAAAGTGCAAATAAATTGGGAAAACAAAAAATTGCTCAGAAATTTGTCGCGTCTCTCAATCCAACGCAAAAATAAAACGCACAGTTCAAATTCCAGTTGATTATATAAATGTACTTAACATCGACGTGCGCAAATGAAAAAGTAGTGAATGTTAGTGGGTCATCGACGTGATTGTATTCAACAGAAAAAAATGCAAACATCAGAGAGAGAGACCGGAGCGCTGCTGGTCAATCGAAATCAAAATAATCGCAAAAATTATCCGATAAACATGATTGTACTGTTAATTTAGCCAAAATGTCTCTTTGGTTTTTCCTTTTAAAATATTTTAAATAAAGGTCTTTATTTCGACATATGGTCACCTAAAAGTATTATAGATTGCCTGCATCCGCGTTGTAAACATTCCACAAGAAAATCAGTTTCTAATGCCAAATTAGCAGCTTGTAATTGACATTTATTAAGTGAAGCGGGAGTTTTGTGCAAGCAAAAAGATTTGGAATGGATGAAATTCAAAAGTTTTCATGTCCTTTTATACTACTCTTTGAAATATACAAACACAAGAAAAAATTAGTAAGAAGAAGATACAATGACACTCGCCGGCTGAAATTTTCAACTTTGAACAAAGCTGTAACGAGCTTGAAGCTAGCTGAAAAGCTAAAGCTACAATTTTGTGTTGCCGCATTTGGTTTATATTGGTTCAAAGCTCAAGCTGGCTGAAAAACTGGAATTGTGTTTCTGCCTTCAAGCGACTGACAGTGACAGAGTGCGAGTGGTGAAACAAGTGTCAAAATAAAATCGTCGGGCAGGCCAGGCAAGAGGCGGTTTGGGTTTCTGTGATCTGATCAGTGGGGCTAGTTGATCCCGACCTCCGAGTGTTTCTCGAAAGCGATAGTCTGACTTCCTGGATCAATCCAAGTTGTGCTGCACTACTTGAAGACGTGTAATTTCAACGAAAAAGAAAGTTTTTACGTGCCTTTGGTCATGGCTTGAGGTGTCATAAGTAAATTGTGGAAATTTTTCTGATGCCCAGAAAGTGTTCGCGTGATATTCGTTTATTTCAGCGTTCCGTTAATTGTTGTTGATATTATGTGAGAAAGTTTTATGTGTGATTTATAAATAAATCGCGGGGTGAAAATAGTTTATAAAATTCGTCAGCGATAGTGATAGAAACCCAGCTCCCAATGGCACTCCATTCAGAAACCAAAGCAACAAAATCTGTAAATTATGAATTTGTACTCAAAAACTTTCTGGCAGGGGGTAAGTGTAATATCTAGAATTTGATATAAATCTAAATTGTTTGTTATTCTTAAATCGTTCCTCTGATTTTTTCGGTGAAAGCCAAGGTTTCTTAACAATTTCCGTATGACTTACTCTTGGTTGGTGCTTCCCAATTCCCATTGACCGTACAGTCAGACAGGCACTCTGTTCATGCTAACAATTCAGAGCATGTGATTGCAGACTGGCATGTGTGGTATATTTCTTGCAATACATTAAAGCCCAGTGACTGCTGATTTCGTTACTTTTCTGAAACTGAACAACACAGGAAGGCGTGCAGATTAGGTTTGTCGTCGCAGATTGTTTGTGATACAATCTGCAGAAACACTTCCAATTTAACATGGTTAAGTGAAATATTGCAAAAGTGCAGGCATACCACCAGATTAACTAGAGGTACATAGTACATAGTTTCTTTCCCTCTTTAGGTTGTAAGTTTCATAACTGATCACTCAAAAATTGCATTCGTCGACTTTTATCTTAATTCCGACCATATAACTTTTTGTAGGAACTTGGCCACTTGACTTTATCTACGGGAACGTTTTCTTGCTGACCGTTCATTGATTAATATTCGGCTTTTAACGTGCGGGGAATTTATATTTGTTAGCCTTGAAACGTCTTGAGTTTTATTTCCCAGCAGAGCGAAACATTTTACACTTTCCATCTGTACGAACACCTACTTTAGATATTCCAAAATAACGTTGAATGAATTTTTCATTTATATGCATCGAAGAGGAGCTGCTGAGGTGCAACAGGTTTCATTTGCACTTAATTTGAATGTGTTATAACCCCTATCAATTTTAATTTGATTCTATTTATGCAATGGCTGCTAGATATGTTTTGTAGATTCAAGCCCATGGTGAGGTACTGTCTAGCTCAAAATGTGCCATTAAAAGTTAACCATATTGATTTTTAGAATTTGGAAAACTACATTCAATTCAATTGAAATAATCTTGAAAATAAATGAATTGAGATATACTTTATATTCCGCTATTCCTGATTAATTTCCTGTTCAGCTTAGGGAAATACAACTTCTGTTTTGGGCGTTTAATTGATCATGAAGGGAAGAAAAGGTGATGAGAAAAGCCAAAAGCCGAAGAAGTATAAGCACTTCCCCCGAAATGAACTTTTCGCTATTGAGCAATTTCTAAAAAGACGAACAAAATTACGATTTACTGATGACGGTCGGAGGAATATGATGGATGAACTGAAATCTTTTAACCATATTTTTCATGGCACATAGAATTGAGTATTGTCTAATGACCAATATTGGACGTTTGTGTGTGTTCTTTTTTTTGCTTTCAAAGTTTCCAGTTGGACATCTTGAAGGCTTTCGTCAGTGTCTGGTACTCCGCTTTTTCACAAAAACTCCCAGCATTTCGTCTTGATATTTCCCTTCTTACATGGATTGAAAGTTTCCCTTTTGATTGCTCCATTCGTGTTATTTTGGACTGTGTTATGTCTAATGCTTATATAACAATGTCGACATGCCGCAGTGTTCTGTATTTCCCTACACTTTCTTTCTACTCTTCATTAATGACCTCTTATCTCTTACTTCCAATTCAGTTCATAGTTTTGCAGATGACAGTACCTTTATGTGTCCATATTCATTTGATTCAATATCTGATTTCCACGGTGATGCTGTTGGTAATAATTCAGTACGCATGATTGGATCACTTGCCGAAAACATTACTAAAATTCTTGCTTGGCGAATCTTGTCTGATTTCCCTTAAAAGAACCCCAAATCCCCGTCCACTCCTCTTTGCCAATGAGGTGGTCATTTTAATTGCTATGATGAGCAGAATCAACTTTTAAAGACAAAAACTTTCAATAACCGGCATCTATTTTCCCGTAGAAGACTTAAGTAACCCAGTAAGCTTATTAACTGTGTAAAATAACGTGAGTTAATTTAACCAATAGTTAATATATGACAACTCTGCACTCTGCAGCTATTATCTGTTAAACTGGAATAAAAAAATCCCAACGATAAAAATAGTCGCATAAAAAAAATTGCAAAAATATTGTCTTAGTAAAATATTGGTTACTGGTTTTGGATAATTTCCGTCAGCAAAATGACGTCAAAACTGAAGATATCACAAAAAAGTTGTTTGTTTTTGCAATAACATGCAAATAGATATTTTTATTGGATCTGCAGAAAATTTAATTAAGTATTTTTATTGTAAAAACAAACAATTCAATTAGCTTTACTGTGGATTCGACGGAGTTAATTTCAAACGGAATTGCAATGCCTTTTAAATGGGATTCCGTTTGAAATCTTGTTGCGTCAAAGTTGAAAATAGGGCTAAATATCTTATTGTTTTCGCGAGCTATACCGGCAAGGCTACCGAGAAACATTGCTTCCACGAAAGCTTCTTATTACCTTGTCTTATTTAGCTTAGAAACTTTGTGTGGGTCAAATTTTAAAATCATTTTTGACCCACTTCTACCGAACCAATTTTCTTGATAATCGGGTTACGTGCGTAGTTCCGATGATAATACAATTTCTAAAGTGGAGCGGATATGGGACATGGGTTCTCAGGAATGGTACCACTTCTAGGAGTAACTTAATCATGCGTAAAGAAAAATTTCTACAGTTATTATAAGATCCACAAATGAGTAATTCGTTCAGAAAACAAGGAAAGAAGCTAGAAGAACAAGGAAGAAGCTAGACGTAGGGAAGAATAGAAAATAATGCGTTTGTAGTTAATTGTTCGCGGCTATTTATTCTTACATATTCGCAGCTGACTTTCAAATCTGTAGGCAGTCCTACTATCCATAATCTGTCGACGCACCCTTTAGCTTGAATTTGCCATTTCGTGAATATTCCGTTGACCTGTAGTAAATCCTGTCCGCTATATTGGACCCGCCGTTTTGAATCTCCAAAATTTGACTCTATCTTCGAAATCAGCGGCCTCCAAAAACCCATATGGACTTATTTTCTTAATGATCGAAAAATTCTTGAAAAAGTTAACATTTACGAATCACATTTAATCACTTTTAATCACATTTAATCACTTGTTCGAGGTCTTCTTAGCTTTACTGTTGGTAGAAGAAAATCTCCAATAAGTAACAACAACACGCTTTACCGAAGTCTTCTATGGATCAAACGTGTTCTTCCGTCTTCCTTCGCTTTTTCTTTGTACAAATTAGGCCGGAATTACATTCAAGGCTGCAAGCGGCAAACGGCAAGCTTCATGAAGCTGAGAAATTTGTATCAAATTAGAATGAGAGCTGCAAGCTTCAGGCTGCAAGATGTTGTATCAACTTAACAACTTGTCATTTGGTTGTTAAAACAAGTTATAACTCTAGTGGAAAAATGTAACGAATTTTATTTCAAAAAATTAATAATTTGTTCTTCCATTTCTCAACTTTTGTTAATGTTAATCAGTTCTTCACTTTAACATGTGTCTCTCTTCTGTTGGCAGCAATGCAGCTGCTGCGACAAAAATTAGGAATTTTTCTAATTTAGCGACAGCGGCAATTGCAGCTGGCGTCAACATGAAGCTTGTCGCTGTGAATGTAATTTGAAACAAGCTTCCCCATATGCTCTAATTTCTTGTCGCTTGCAGCTTGCCGCTTGCAGCTCTGAATGTAATTTCGGCCTTAGATCCGTTCACCAAAGAAATTTC
>QYTT01089235.1:7144-20343 GCA_006980735.1 Dasypogon diadema | reverse complement strand
TAGTTTACGTTCTTGATTTCAAAAATTTCGACTGTGATTTAAAGTGCCGACTTTTTTTTTATAACAGGCAGAGGAATGAAATAAATTGTTCTTCACCACTGACCTTTCTTCCTTACTTTTTGTAAAAGGCAGCATTTTAATCCTTCTTCTTTTTTGAAATTAAAGATTCGTGAAAATTGCCAGATTCTTTGAATTCTCCAATTTCAGTTTCTAGATTTCGTTGCCCGTTTGAAATTTCAGGTTATCGTCCCGCTTTCCTTGTAATTTACTACGTCATGATAATCTCATTTCTCAATATATGAACACAAAATCAATTCGGTCATTTTGTCGTCTTGTTAACTTCTCATTTGGATGTTATTATAATGGGCCCGATTTTTCGAATTGAAAATTTCGACATATCTCCACGTTTCGAGGGTCCCTCGAGTCCGAATTCATCGTTTTTGGAGAGATGTCTGTGTGTGCGTGTGTACATACGTTCGTACGTTTGTGAACTTTTTTTTCGTCTCAAATATCTCGAAAAAAAATCATATCCACTCCGGACCAATTTCATTTGACGCATAATTATTTGAATTGGTGGTTTTTTTTATAACAATTAAATTTTCAAAAGCAAAACAAAATGGCGAAATGGGAAGTTGGCAGTGTTGGTAGACCACGACGTAAATATTTGTATTACCGTTTAGAAAAGTCTAAAGAAAGTAGAAAATTTATTTTTTTGTGAAATGAAGGACAGGTGTTTTGATTGCAGCAAGTCATGTCGATCAATGTAAGTGCAATCCTTTGGTTTATCTATCGCACTGACAATGATTGCACCAAAAAAAGAAAATTTTTTTTCTTCGTGGACTTTTCTGTCGAGCATAATGCATTCAGTGTTTGTCTATTTTGATATATTTTCAATTTTCACATTAACAATTGAACATGTAATTTCATAAATATTTAAGGAAAAGGGTATTATTTTTATTTATATAATTTTCTTATTTTATTTTATCTATATAACGAGTTTTCAAAATGTGAAGTTTTTGACTAACATTCTCAGCAATTCACTTTCAAAATATGTATTTTCATAATCTAAAACCTCTTTTCATTTCGGCTTATTGCGTTTACATAAAATTTCTAAAATTTTTATGTATTTTCAGAATGGGGATGGTGAGCACTTTGAAAATTATTTATCAAGAAAATGGTGTGATGAAAGGACTATACCGTGGAATGTCTATTAATTATCTGCGTGCCATTCCTATGGTTGCCGTTTCGTTTTCAACGTACGAGTTACTTAAGCAATCTTTAAAGTTAGATACGGGAATGAAACTGTAAACACAAACAAAAAAATATAGTGAATTTTAATGACAAATTCCAGATATTTTAGGAATAGGTTTATTTATTGTTTTTGTTACGTTTTCCATTTGATTGCGGTGTAGGGCACAGCATCATGTTTTAGAGAAATAAATAAGAATTTTATTTTTTAAAATTGTCTTTTTTTTAGCACCTTCCTCGCTTAAGGGCAATTAAGATATTTCACTATAGTTTATGTCAGTGATGAAGGTATCGTTTCGTGCAAGAAAGAATCACAGAATTATAGTACGACTAAATTTTTCCTGCACATTTTTGAACTGAGCGCAGGTGATAATATCGTATGTTGTGCACGGAAACTTTATATAATTGGTTTATGAAAAAAGGGCTGGATATGTTTCTATTTCCGGTAACATGTTTGTTTTATGTGATGAATCCTTGAACACTGACACCCCTCACGAGTCATTCGTTGCCTCTGTGAGGTGAGATGGGTGGAAGAGTAGCAATCTGTTCAAGAAGGTTTTCGCCGACAACGAGTTTGGGTTGAAGTGCAGCGATCGCTTGTGGTTAACTAAAAATCTGATGTAGACGAGCAACAAGTACGTCCAGGTGGTTATTCTTTATTTATTACAATATTGTGCATTGTATTCAATTCGCACATGCATTTACAAAGTTTAATTTCATGCAATATTCCATTGCAATTTTGTTGTATTCAAGCCTAACAGCTCTGGCATATTTTTCATTAATTGCCTTCAGATTTTGTGCTCTAAAATCAACAATACTCACCCAACAGTCTCCATGCTCGCCAGAATTCGGTTGACTTTTTCTTATCACCCAACTCAAACTTGTTCTGAAAGATACACATTTTGAGAATGTTGAAGCTATTCAAAAAAGTGTGACAATCTTTCCAGAAGGAGACTTCCATAACGCCTTCCGGTAGGTTTACCGGCCCTATCAATCATGTACAGATAGAAAGGGTCCTATGATAAAGATTAAATAATAAAATAATCGGAAACTTTTTGACTCAACTGTGCATTTATTTAAGAAAAAAAAAGTAAATAAAACCCATTCCAACTAATCTAACTTTTTATTTTGTTTTTATACATGGATTAATTATTAATGTTCCAATTCTGTTTTCAAATTCATTTGTACATTATATTTACCGTAGAATACAACATATAACAAGTTTCTGTTTCAGTTACGAATAATTTTGCATAGCGCAATCATTACGTAAAAGTATTTTACAAATGCTATAAATTCCAATTCCGATTCCTATTCGCGCCTCCGGACTGGAAGAAAACGTTATGATACTCCAAGATTTGGTATTGCATTTTGCCATATTAATTAAAAATGTCAGAAATACTTGAGTATAAGTCTTTTCAGCATCTCCACAAAGGGTACCACGACAATTCTGGCAAATTTCCTGTTGTAAAAGTTTTCCTTATTACTCTACTGTTACTACTCTCTATACACAAAGTTATTCTAAATTTATTTCTACTCGAAGAAATAATAGAATACAATTTGTTATTTTTTCTTATAACGGACTGTAATCTTTATCTAAAATCTAACACAACTTTTTAGTTTTGTAAAAAGTTTGTAGATTTTACAAATAAATTACAAAACAGTCCCTAATTTTGGTAGGTTTGTAGAGAATTCCTATAACTTACTGATGTTAATTCCTTTTGGTTTATGCTACCGGTTTATATCAGTTAACAGCAGTTAATGTCGCAGAAAGTATAACTGTCCAAAATGTTTTAAATCACTTATCGAAAAGGTAAATAATTTCTTTTTATTAAATAGTAATTTTTCCAAATAGGAAAAAGAGTTGCTTGCAGTCATTAGTCCGTAACTGAATTTCTTTAACAAATTATTTAAGGATTTATATTTTACTTTGATTGTATTGTAAAAAACGAGTCTGATATGTATGATTTGATTTTAATTAATCCATGCAAAACTCATAATTGGCTTAGTCAATTGCATGCACTTTACATGGTTGAAGGGAATGGTGGTTTTTATTAAATACAGGTCAAATGGCCTTCAAGGAGTTCAAACTAAAACTGATTATGTCATCAAATCTTCAGACCCTCTACAATTGATCCAAAGTTTTCAAGAATCTAATGCAATGTTGGTGTTTTTAAAGAGGAGGGCGATAGCATTTCCACTTATAATTTCCGGTGGATTTTCCGCTACCACCTTTCTTTCCAAATGGTTGTTAAATATTTAAAAGGGCGCAAATCTAATTCTGATTGGTCATTCGTACATCTTATAAAGATTAATTTTTATATGTGGGTAAAGTTTTCAAATTTCAAGTTTTCCGTTTGACTATTTCGCTTAGGTATTCAGTTTTAAGTTAAAATTGGACTCATTTGCATGAGACCTGCACAATTTGTGGATGAAATTTTTCAATTCATTCAAATAGAAATGTTCATCTCTCGCATAAGAAATACGTATCACTATAGTTTTTATACCAGATACTTGCGACATTACTGATTTTTGAGCAACTGATATTTATGTTTCAATTATTGAGCAACGTTACAAAATTTTCTAGTCATAATCGACATTGACGAAGTATGTTTGTTCTAAATGTTATTTTCTTTTTTTTCACCAAATAACTATCTTCTATAACTGAAATATTATTACAATAATTTTTGGCAATTTGGGTGAATCAAAACGTTCACAAATATTCAACCCGTCCATGCCATAACAACTTTTTTAAATGGTACAAATAGGCCTTGTAAAGGTTCACTGAAAAATACAGAAATAAAAACAGATTTGGTGTAAAAAATAGTTCTTTCTAACTATTCACTTGATACTAACCAGTCAAATATTTTCCTTCCTTCATAGGTGCCATCACAGTCACCACATTTACTTTGAAGCTGTACACCTACGTAGAGATCATCTGGTAATTTCCCGCCGGAATTGTCGCCTGCAATTAATGGTCCAACGTATCTAACACGACCAACCACAACTCTTCCGTTCTTTGATATTACTTTGGCTAAGTGTCCTGGTTTCAAACAGTTTGCAGTTTTTGGCAAAAAGGGCAGTGATTGTTTAGAGGGAGTATAATCTGTAAAATACTTTTGTATAGACGCTGTCATCTTATTTTGTTTTTAATTACCTCTTTGGATATCATTCTCTGACATTCTTCTTAAACTTGGGCGCTTTGTGGTGGTATCTTCGGTTAGAAGGGAACTATCCATTGATTTTCGAACAAATGCTTCCGCTTCATCAAGTAGGCTTTCAGTAGATCCACTGGAATCTCTTTGATCTTGGAACATCTGTCGACCAGTATACCTTCTGGAACACACGCAATCATGACGCAGATCTGGTAGTGAGCCCCTTACTCGACAAGATGGTTCTGTAAGATGAATATCTCTTGCTTAGATTAGGCAAATGGGAAAAGGGACAATATCGTACACTAAATATAACATTCAGGTGGGTTATTTAAACACAAATTAGTATAGCACCGTGAGCAGCAACTCTATTGTTCTTCCTAAATAAACGTAAGCTTTTTTAATGTCGTACGGTCTAACTATTCGTGGTCTAAGCTATATGGAGGGGGGAAAGGAAAAAGACAGTGGTTATTTTTCAATATAAAAAAGCAGATATACTTTGAGTTTGACTAGTCACCAGGGATTAGGTCTGGACTATAAGGTGGATGATCTAATTTCTTCAAGCCGTATTCCTAAAGAGCATCATTTTACACGGATGCATTGCTCTTCTCCATTTCTCCGTGTAATTTCTGTATAAGTTCAGCGTAGTAAGCGGCATTAACAAAGGCATTAGGTATTAAATAAAGTCTCATATTCCAGCTGGTTCAATTCCTATACTATTGTTGTTCGTAAAACATGCGGTCTAGCGTTATCATGGGGTAGGATGACACCATGTTTACTAAATAATTCAGGCTGTTTTCTTGCAACTTTTCATGTATACCCTAAGGTTGAGTACAGTATTTATTTGCATTAATGGTTTCACCTGATTCTAAGAAAAAGTAGGGACTAATTCCAGTCGCAGACCACCAAAACGGTCACCATAATCTTTTTTGGGTGCAGATTGGGTTTGGACATATATTTAAATAATTCATTGTAGACATTGTAGTCACTAGGGAGATCAGATAAGGAGTATTATATTGAATCCACTTTTCATCACACGTTATGATCCTTTGCAAAAAAAGTATCCTTTTGTTTCGTACGATCAGTGAACTGTTGACTTCGAATCGACGTGCCATGTGCCTTTCAACTTTTCATTTTTCCAATAGTTTGAAGTTTACGGAACACTGTAGAACTCCTACTTGCTACGCAATCTCACGGATAATTGTGCGTGTATTACTCTCAACTAGATTTTTCAATTCATCATTACTTGTAGCTTCCTAAGGTCGACCACGTGGTTGATTTTCAAGATCCATATTTCTTCCTCGAAATTTCTCGAACAAACAGACATACAGTCCTTTTACTGGGCGCTTTTTTTTCAACTGCCACGTTAACATTGTGAGCTGCTTTCGGCACGTTACGTCCAAGTTGAAAATCACACAAAATTGTAAAGGTCGCCGATTGCACTTAACTTTCGGCATACTGGCTTCTTCTGGTTTTTGCTTTGTATTTAATCGCCGGTAACTCAGAACAATTTTTCTGGACTAAATCAATATCGCCTTTTGTAACTACTTTTGTTTATTCTTCACAACAAGAATCATCTTAAGTTGACATCCGCTTCCAGCGAAAATATTTCGACCAATGCCTAACCGTGGAAAATGTCGAGAGGTTCTCCAAATCATCCATTCCTTGAGCTTGGTTGGTAATCAATTTTTGAAACTTTCACATTTCAAGACAAGATCAACAAGATCACTTCACCTTACTGATCACTATTTCAAATCCTTTTACAGAATTTTGATTCTTGAATTGAGAGGAATTTTTATACCTTCAGAAACTTGATCCCATACGAAAATGAAATCAGAACATTTCAGAGATTAAGGGCCGCATATCATTTTTTCTTTCAATTAAGTCCTTTCTTGCTGATCTCATTTAATGAATTTTACCTTATGGATGATAGTAAGGTAAGGTTCAGTATTTTAGTAAATGTTCTGGATACCCCCCTCCCCCCACAAATCATTCCATGCTCCTCGAATTTTCCGTTTTAAAGAGCGTGTAGTCGCTTAAATGCTCATAAGTTCTGTTATGGATATCGCAAGATCAATGTTGAGCACTTGTAAAAAGAGGACAATAGGAGACATTCCAGAGACTTTAGAGGACTGTTAACTGGTCATTTTTTAAAAGAAAAAATTAAATGATGTCCTAGGTGTAAAAATCTTACACTCGAAATTTTTCTGAAAATCTTTTTAACACTTCAATTTTAATGCTCGATAGCTCAAGCATTTGCACATGAATTGTAACTTGTTGAGTATCATTTGAAAGGATAAGGATTGTTCATGTAGGCCATCACCTATGGGCCATCATTATCGAGTTACATGAACCCTCCCAAGGATTGTGCATTCGAACAACTCCCCTTTGCACTCCTGCAATCCTGCGATGTCATTGAAAGGACTTATGGGCATTTGAGTGACCACACTTCCTAAAGAATCCACTTCATACTCCATCCTATTTATTTACTGAACACTCTGTATGTCGAGGGCTTATGGTGAAAATCCTCTATCCCATAAAAAATTGTTTCGAAATATTTTATGCCAGTTTTGTATAATTTTCATTTGACTTCCTTTTAATGCAACAAAAAAATGTTGATCGAAAATGTGGAATAGAGGGTTTTCACCACCTTCGACATGTAAGGATACGTTTTTTGGGAAACTCACTTTTGCGTTTTAAAGATTTCAGAGAATACGTGGAGGTTTTATTTTAGACTCAGAAATATTTTTTTACTATAATAAAAGAAAATGTATGCCTCGCGATGTTCACGTTTTGATCATGATCACTTGCGTTTTTTTAGCAAAGTTTAACTATGGAGCCCTCGGCGAATAAACTATATTTCTGTTTGACCGGTCATGTTTTTGTGATGTTGTTTACTCAGAAGGCAATTCTGTAGTGTATCTATTCTATACAACATACAACTTAGCGAGAAGGAATTTAGAGGAAAAGGGAAAGAAACTGAGAAGTGTTATTTTGTCCTGACAAATGTTCGCATTAGCTTTACAAATTTTATTGTGAATTTTGAAACATGAAATTGGTAAAAAATTGAGATAAAAATTGTTTTCATTGCAAAGTGGAACAAACGGGTTTTATAAAGGCGAAGAAACATTATCACCAACTACATGCATAGATTGAAGCGTAATACTAATGGAGTTTTTACTATTGAAAAGACAATTTTGCATCATAATAATGAGCTTTTCGTGTTCTGCCAGAGACTGAAGCACTTCCAGCATCTTTTCAAGACAAAGTAGGATAAAGTTCTTCATTCAGATGCAATGTGCTGTATACCCAAGTTAGGAATGTAAGACTATGCATCTCAGTGAAGCTATGGTGAAAATTTACAACACATCACTCTCTATAGGAAAAGTTTATCCATTGGTGCAAGTGTACGAGTCATATTTCCTCTTATGAAACACAAATTTTATTTAGAAGACACACATCTCCAGCCAATTAGTATCTCCTAAAGTGATAAGTTTTGGAAGTAGCTAGTAAATATATAACAAACATTAAAACATGCCACAAAAAACGGAAAATACAATTATTCTCACCCTGAAATGTAACACGCGGTGTATAATGCATACTTTCAGATGTCCTGATTCCATGGCCAGCATGGGTCTGTTTACAAATTGCACATCGAATTGATGGTACACTTCTAGATCGGTGATGTGGATCTAGACCACTGCACCTGGAATCAGTTGAATAACTTCTGCAGGAATCAAAGGAATCGCCTCTCTTTCCCCAGGATTCTCCAGTTTGAATAGTCTGAGTGCCAAAGCTGCTTTCATTTACCGTCCACTGAGATACACCTGGTGAAGTCATACTAGCACTAGGAGTAATTCTGAAACGCATACAAGTTAATATTAAAAAAAATATATATCCTTATTGTTGTAAGGGACATTTACCCTTTCAACGCATAATCCGGAGTTTTCAAGAGATTTCCTTTGTAGTAGCGAGCCACTTGTTTGTTAATCTGTTCCTGACGCCTTTCATCCTGACACAAATGGTCCGCTGATCGTGATAATTCTGGTACCATACTGGTGAAGTTGATGTCACTTAAAAGGACTCTTCTCGCCTCCTGACTTCTTTCCGATATTCTAAAATAAAAATTAAACGTATAACTCCTTCATGTAAGCCAGTCTTCGTGGGAAAGTAACTGGAGGCCAAATTAAATCGCGCAGTGGCTTAAAATCCTACAATTCACATGAAATTGATTGCTTTCGGTGATAAGTTTCTTAATGACTTCAATTACGTTGTAACTTCGTTAGACAAATTCAATAAATTCTGGCAACGAACGGATGTGTACTTTTCAGAGTCAAAGTAAATTGATTCCGTAAAAAGACTACCGGCCGTGAACATCTTTTGAACTTCTTTGAAAACTTTTAATGGCAACAGAAGCAACAGGTGACTCCTATTTCTTCGGTCACGATATATGACATTGGCAAGGATTAAATTTGCCATGGATAAAGTTCGAAGGTTCTATAAGTCTCTTTGATGGTGTCACACGCGAATTCTTGCCTCGTTTTAAATTGATAGGTTCACAATTTACATTTAATGGAAGAAATTTGTGGTAAAATTGATTAAATTTTGTTTTAGTGGAGATAAGAAAAAGGGAATGGGGTGTCTATTACACTAAATTCGCTGGTTAAATTGTGGAAAATCTGCAAAATTACATCGAAAAACTCTAATGAGGCTATACTTTTCGAGGGAGTCTATAAATATTTGATTTAATAAACAAACAAAAAAAACAAAAACAAAAGAAAAAGGTTTTTGTATATCTTCATGGGTAGTAATATTGGCGGCTAATGTGTCCGTTGTTTTCCATTTACTTGGTTTTGCTTGGATATTTTCTTTTACCTTATTCCGTGACCTCTTGAAATTATTTTCGTACATAAAGCATATGTACTTTGTTCTTGTTATATATACCGAACTAATTTCTAGTACAGTGTCGGACCGGACAGGCTATTTGTATCAATTAGAATGTGTCTTTTTGAAATACTGCACTTAACAATCTCAGAATGTGCCTTGCGAGGAAATTAGTAGGGCATCAAAGGAGCTATTTCATGAGTTATCAAATTTTGGTTACGTGGCGCACTAAAGAGACCCAGAAGGTCCAAGGCCAACTTCTTCGATTCTGTGGCTCCGATAGATTGAACCTGTTTTAGACTCACCCACGCTTCACATCATGAGTTTGAATTTTTGTTCAGCACCTTCTGGAACGTATTTTTACCCAAAAATCTTTAAATTTTTAAATGGGGGGTCGCATTTAAGAAATCAAACTTGGACCTTATGGGGCCTCTTAATGGGCTTAGTTTCAATACTTTTGCATTTAATAATTTCCTCGCTAGTAATTTTCCACACAGCGCACTCTGGGATTGTGAAACGGTCCGAAATTTCTTCACGTTGAATTTGTTTTAAATCCTGTGAGACCTGTCAATATAGAATCAGAAGTCATATAAATTACTAGTCCATCAGATAAGTCTGTCAGAGGTGGCATTCTTTCATTTTACAGACTGCCCCGATCCTATTCTCCTGTCAGTCAACGAATCAACACTATTTTAGTTTTAGCCTTGATAAATATGTACACAGGACAGGAGGACAGGGCTGAGGTAGTTCGCCAAATGTGGGCCATTGCTAGACCCATGCTTCATCCACCCGAGAGAAGTTGGGAATGGGAACATGTGCTGTTAGGGGTCCCACCACTTGGTCGACATAATGAAGTTTAGAATCCATTCTCATCCCTCTTGGAATGTACTTCATCAGTCGACATCATTGCTTGGACCAACTCTGTATTAATGCTATCTTAAGAAACTTCGTGGTACATGGACAGAAATCATCATTTCTAAGGAATTTATTTGGGCTCTAGGTTTTAGTGTTAATACATGGTCTTTTGTACATGGTTAGAGTAGGCATTACGCATTCTCTAAGTACTTTCTTTTGTAACAAATTGTTTCAAATTCAAAATTGTTCATTTATATTAACTAACCTTAATGGATGTTTTGGACATCCGATCTTTGTTGTTGGCACAAATTTTGAAGGAAGAGTACAAGTTCCACCCGTTTGAAATCGATGCCCGGTCAATTGACTTTCAGATTTCCAGTAATCAGGAAGCGCAGATATATCGGTTTGAGCTGAACTACTTCTCTTGGGTCCGTATTTCTCATCGATTGCTGGTCCAGTTAATATCGACGCATTCGGCTGTCCATATTGTCCTCGACGGTATCTTGATGCTAGCCTCGAAGGTATATGTCGTGTAATCATTGGTCTATAAACAAAAAAAAATAAACAAATTGCTAAAGTTCAAGGAACCATGTACCTGTAGGCAGGTGGATTTGGGCAAGTATTCCTGCGCTGTATTTCAAAAGTAGTCTCTTCAATTATGCCACATTTTGAAATATCCGTTTCCACTAAAACGTTGTAGTTAGTCCATTTTCTACCGACGGCTCCCATATCTCGATTATCGAAAAAATCTAAACTTTCATCTCTTCCAAGGGAGGTTCCGCCGCTCTTCCGATCATCACTGTTTTCCTTATCTAAACTCGATGATTTGTTTGTAGTTTGATTTTCGAAGCTGTCTGTACTCTCAAGACTTTTCTCCTGGGAAAAGCTAATAGTATCAGCTTCATAAAAAGCGTCGCATGTAGTCGACATGGGAATTTTAACCTGCTTGTCCGGCTTTTGTCGGGAATCTTGATCGGAGGGTAATGAGGCAAATTTAACTAAAACAGGTGTTCCTGATCCACCTGTAGCTTGCCATGGGTCATATTCAGATATGGAAACCAAATCTTCCTGAATGGGTTCGCGATTTTCTTCAGAAGAAAATATCAATTCAATGTCGTCCACTTCCTCTTTAACTTCGTGCTCTTTATCAATTCCCTTAGCTTCGCGAGCTTTTTCTTCTCCCCGTTGTCTAGGTTGATCTTCCATAAAAACGGAGCTGTCTTCCTCTGAGTCTTCCTTTTCTTCAGCGCTAAGGCTCTCCCTGGCTGTATGTGTAACTGTATAACTACCGTGGCTTCTCGCCTCTGTTGTTGTAGTTTTTACAGACCCACCATCTTTAGTCCGCTCTTTTTCCACATCTTCTTGTTTACCAGAACTGGGTCGGCTTCCAGAGCTCGCATCATCAACTTTTATGTTGGACATCACCTTGATTTTGACATCTATTTTTGATGCCATATCGTCTTTACTTGGATACGTGACTACACTGATGTCCGGAACTATAGATATTTTTGGACGTTTATCTGCTTTTCTAGAGGAAGGCTGATACGAAGTACTGGGCGTTGGAGGCTCTTCTTCGCTCTTTGAGAGTTTTATCAATTCCTTAATTGGTTCTATTTCAATAGGTGGTACCACCTCTGCGCGTTCCTCAAATTCCTCTAAAATTGCTCCTTCTTCTTTAGCATCATCTTTGGAAGGGATTTCAGCCTCTGCTTCAGCGGATTCTAATTTTTCACGGTGCTTGGCACCTTCTTTAATTTCTTTTTCAGTTCTGATCTGAGATCTTAGTCGCTGAATTTCCGATTTGGCTTCTTCTAAAGCGGCGCGCAATGATACTACTGTTTGGTGCAGTGCTCTTACTGTATCTAAAGATTGAAAAGTTGTCGATACACTCTCCATTGGGCATTGAACCCTTCTAACCGAATTTTTCTTATCCATCTGTCCCGTTTCGTCACCTCAATTTCCCTGGTTACTGCCTCAGCCATGCGGATTTTTCTGTAAAATGAAAAACTCAAAAGCATTATTTATTTGATATTGGCTTTTTAAAGTGGGTAAAATAAATAAATATAGAGTGTGTTCTTAAATTGATATCAATGCAGCTAACTTCAGTATATTCAATGCCGTATTATTT
This sequence comes from Dasypogon diadema, assembly GCA_006980735.1. NCBI lineage: Eukaryota > Metazoa > Arthropoda > Insecta > Diptera > Asilidae > Dasypogon > Dasypogon diadema. Next base: position 8,079 of record QYTT01089235.1, on the reverse strand, counting down.
CCCTTGAGTTGTCATCGATCGCATCATTCTCGTTTTTTATTTTCGTATTATCACCTCACCCATTGATATTTGTCAAATAAATTAGCGCAATCGATGTAAAAATAGAAAAAATTACTGAGTGGATCGAGATTCAAGTTTCGTCGAGCTCTTGAAAGTTTTTCTGTGCTTATAATTCGCACGAAGAACTGTAATAAAATATATATAAGCCACAGCATGGAATTATCTGCAGCCCCGACGGTAGTACGAGGATAACGAAACCTAGATTAGTATGTGGATAACGGTACTTCACATCTTGTCCCTTTCGTCTACGATAATACGTGGATACCGGCACTTTTTTTCCCTTCCACTAAATGGGATTAGTAACAATTGATTAGGGCCTAGCTAGGCACACTCATTACGGTAGGTGCATTGAATTTTTAAGGCATAGAATTAAGGCAATAAAGTATTTAAAGCTAGTAACCATTGTTGTGACTAACCCTGTATCAACTGAGTTTACCCCAAGCAAGGTTGGACGGGATTTTCCTCTAGGTTGGCACCCGAGCATAATCCTGATTTGCCCGAAAGAAAAGCTACGTCACAATGCAAAGTTACCTCTTTAATCAAAATTCCAATTATCCATAAAAGCATACATTTCTAAATGGAGACATATGTGGTCGGACGTTGTAATACTTATTCATTAAAAGTTATTGTTGGTTTTTTTGTCTTTAACAGTGATAAACAAAAATTAATGCTTGTCATTTTCTTAATGAGTAGATGGTCTTATGAATGTCTGGATTGTTTTTCTATTCTTATAAGGACTCAATAGGAGCCATTAATGTCACATTTTCTGGAAGTGTCCATATATGCCTTCACCAGCAGACTTTCTTGCGTCTCTACAACTATGAGACTTGAGATTAAATACCATCATGAGATATTTTAATAGGTATTATTTCAAG
>QYTT01089234.1:0-16300 GCA_006980735.1 Dasypogon diadema | reverse complement strand
TAATTTCAATTTTAATTTTATTTAGTTGCTGTAAATGCTGGAAAATAGGCATAATTACAAGCGAAAGATATTGCATGTAGTAAAATATTAAATTTAATAATGCTATGATTTGGTCTCTCGTAACTTGGCGCATTCGAATCGAATCACACTCATGACAATTTAATGGAAATAAACTTTGTTTGACCCACTTTCGAAGTCGGTACACCTCTAACCCGTTTTATTTTACTTATATCATATTTCCCAATGAATTCAACCAATTGATTGGAAAAATACGCAGTCTTTGGTATGTTCAAAAACATGCTTAACGCAGAAAAGTTGAGCTCATTAATTTTTTTCTTTCAGCCGGTATTAACAAAGTACCTATCTCTGTAGTGGCAGTACCGTGCTCAAGAGTGCCTTCTTGCACGTCAGTATGCTTCCAATCGTAACTGGATAGACATAAATTTCTTTTTACCACCATGTCCCAGTGATAAAATGTTGTTTTAAGTGCCGAGGCACGTGTATGTAATTTTGACTACGAAAAAAGTATGGGCCTGACATGATATGGCTGTTGCGGCCTTATTTATGGGCCAAGAATTGGTTCACTGCTTGAGATCATTTTTACTTTACCTGAAGATTTCCATTTACAGTAATCACTAATGAAGATATCAGAATTCCGATGTCTTTTAGGCATCGAATTCAGGGCAGTGCATTGACTACTTAGAAAATATTCTTAATCCTGGGAAAACTCATCTATGACATGGGATTGTACTGCCATATGACATTCTCTACTTGAACATTAATATTGTCAGAAATGTTAAAATAAGCATTAATTTCGTAGAATACGTTATAGTAGTACATCCTGACGGAAGTAATTGCCTTTCAATTTAATTTTAATCCAATTCTGATACACATTAAGTCTGCGGATACTTGACATGGCGTTGACTTAATTAAAAACAAGTTTTCAGAATATCTAAAGTGGGTTAACGAAAACTTAACTGAGACAATTTATTTCTTTTTTTTGAGATTTTGTGTCAGATATATAGGCTTTCCACATTTAGGACTATATCCATCGACAAAAACTACCTTGTTTTGTTGGAAGCAATGTTTGTTTTAGCCGCGGATAATTCACTCCTTCTTACCCTTTACTTTCTTTTCTTGTCTATATCTTGGCTTACATAATTGGTTTAAGGCAGTTATAGGTTTTTTCTTGTTTTTAAACCCTAAAAATGAGAACTTTTATAAATTAGAAAATTCTATTAGCAATATACTTTTTTTCCAAAGAATGTGGAGCTTGGTAAACACGAGACCCTGCGGGAATCTGAATTTTTAAAAGTGAAGAAGGCCATTTTCAATTGCGCTTGGACAAAAAATCTTTTGTGACCGAACCTACTGATTAGATTGATGCGGTTCATTGGAAATTCAGCGTGTTAACGTGGCTCATCAATTTCTTGGCCTTGGGCGGTCCATTATAGGATCACTCTCTGCTAAGTCACATGTCAAAGTAGCCAACTGCATAATCAGGCAGCCGCTGAGCTTGCAAGGAATTAATAATTGCATTCAGCCCGATTTGTTTAACTTCAGTTTTACGTAGAATAACGTTTTTACATTGTTTTCAGGATTCTCTATTGGTACACCACTACATGTTGTGTTGCGAATTCAAAGAAGTACACACTAATCTCGAATCACGCATAGAATGTATTGGGGAACTCCGAACGTCGTCCCTAGTGCCTCCAACGTATCAATCCATCTGGCAGAGCTAAACGCATTTTTAACTTCAAGGGTGATGAGTAGGACCTGCCTCCAGGAGTGACAGCCACCGCCTCTGCCCGGCTAACTGATCGACCAAGTCGAAAACCGTATTTTCGGTCGGAGAGGTCGTCAGCCGCTTGTATCGCCGATAACAGGAGAAAATGCAGCAGCTTCTCTAATGCTTTGCCCGCTGTATCTAATATACAGAGAGGGCTGTACAATGACGGCGCCGCCGCCTCGCCCTTCCCTTTGCTTATTAGGGTCAATTATGCCGCTTTCCAACAGGAGCAGAAGACCCCATCCCCTAGGCATTTCTGAATACAATCCCAGGGAATGCATGAAATGCAGTCCAGTCCAGTTCTGGGACGTTTCTGTTGCGGAAGGGAGCAACGGCGACCCCCAACTCATCCTCAGTGAAGTACAGCTCCGCAACCGCGTCTATTTCAGTCACATCTGCCCTCAAGAGTCGGTATTGCTCTCCTCCCCTAGCCTCCTCCACTGTGGGTCCTTACTCCCATTGATTGCATGTTACAGCGCCTTCTTTGCAGACCTGTATTCGGCAGAGACGCGGTTGACCTCCTCCATACCTTTGGCCCTTAGGGCTCTCCTCCTTAGACGGAGGCAGGCCGTACTCAGATCTGCAATCTTCTCCGTCCACCAATGGGACGCTTATTACACGTCGGTTTTAGTAGAAGCATTGATGCGTCACATGTCCTCGTAATTTTGAGACCTCTCCAGCTTTCTTAATTTGGTAGTAAGTTGCGCCAAGAAATTCATGAGCAGTTTGCTCAATTGTCGGAGATCAGATTCAAAATCATATATTTAGTATTTTTGTTATCCGGTTCATTAAATTTCTCCCTCAACTTTTTGATATTTTCGATCTCAGTAGCATCCACTGTAGAGTTATTCAAGTTATTCACTTTTTCACGATTCCACTTAGATTTTATTCACTTTACTTCTTTACTTCGTTTTCTCTGATTAATGAACAGCTTAGGCTATTTTAGCAAAATGGTCAAATATTTCATCTATAGATGAATTTATAATTTTCTGTTTACTATGACCCCATAACCACGAGGGTAAGTCAGATTAGATCAAGAGTAGGCCATACGACTGGTAAACGTAATAAACTGTAATTCATACTAATAACATTTTATCAGCTATAAATTCTTTCGCATATTTATTAGTTATGTATTTCACGCATTAAAAAGCATTAACTGGTTCCTGAGAGGCAGCAAGTAATTCAGAAACTACCTGACGACTGTGGGACTTACGAGTATATAAATTTTGTAATTAATGTGATCCTCTTGAGATTTCACAACGAAATTTTCAGACAAGAAAAATAATATCCATACTTGAAAACAAGAGGGACATGACAGAGGAAAATGGTTTGACCTTGGAGATATTCAAAAATATGTAGAGGACCTCAAAAAATTTTCCCCACTTTTGTGTATTTGATTTTTCTCGCTCGGAACTGGAGTTATGGGTCAAATTCTTCAAAATTAAAAGCCGTCATAGATCTCCTTATATGGAAAGCAGCAATATATTAAGAAATTATTTTTCTTCTTTCTGTAAGTCCTATTTGTGTACAAAATTTCATCCAAAATCTGAGAAGGTCGATTCAGAAATTTTGCAACTTTTGGTCGTTTTTCAGTGGAATCACTCGCACGTTAACTTAGAAGAATATATTGCAAAAATCAGTAACACTAGGACGCATGCTGTTCCCCTCTTTTTATTAACATGAAAATTAAATTTCTCCCTGTCTCCGATAAATACCTTCTAAGCAAGCCAGGAGATCCAGTAATAAAATAACTACAAAATGCAAGCTAAATTCGTTACTTTCACTATTTAAATTATCTGACATATTTTTCATGAGCGTCAACAGTAACAACACGCATTCACTGGCTAAATCTGCCCACAATCCAACAAAATAATAAACTCAAACTGGTTTCGATGGTTGAAATTAGATCAGAGGTCTTGGCGCGTTTGCATGGGTCGAACTTGCAATATAAGTATCTGGACCCAAACCTTATTCGCTGTTTAATCCGTTCAAGTTTTGAATGTACCTACAACTTTATAATTAATTATATCTGCACCTCAGCAGTCACTTCTTTGGAATCCACGTCCGTTCAATTCAATTTAGAGCAGTTTAAACTAGTTGTGTTTACACTCATCGCACCACGGACAAAGTAGTGTGTTTTTTATTGGCTTTTGTTAAAATCCTTGAGAAAAATAGCAGGAACCCTCAGTTGTCAAGTAGATGTCACGTGGAGTTCCGGAACAAAAGGCTCATATCTGTTGCAATCATTTTCAAAATTGATCTTAGACCCATGACAAAGAAATTTGTGGGTTTTGTGTGCTTTTGATACCCAAAGTAAACTTCAATTATCGAGCAAATCAATCACTTTTGACTTTTTAGGTGTTTCGGACCAACATCGAGCCATTACGAATCGTGGACCCCGCTGTGGCCAATTGATTTTCATTGCTTCATTTATGCTCCAATCAAATCGCTTAGGGCGATCAAATCAATGGACCAAGCCCAACGAGGTGCAACTTTTCGCGTCGCGTTTTTTTAAAGAAATTAGAAAGAACCCTGACTGTGCATGAAATATAGAACTCTCATTAAATTAGAGAAAAAATTATGAAAGCGTACTGAAAAAAATAACTTTCGATAATTTTGATGAATAAATCTTGAAAATGAAATTCGCTTTCATTGAAGATGTGGAAAAACACTTTCATTAGAAAATTAAAGCTTTTTAGCGTTTTTGCAAATTTTTTTAGCAAATTAGATACTGATCAAAATAAAGAGAACGTAATATACATCAAATCTAATTTTATGCACGTTAAAATCGGCGACGGAAATTAAGGGCTTTGTTCCACAAGATAAATTTTTTCTCAATGTGATTAAGAGTTTGAATTGTTAAAAATCGCTTGTATATTTGTCCTTGTATTTCTGTTGTTATTGCTCATGATTTTATCCGCTATTTCGAGGTAACCACGGGTGGGCACGCGACCCATTCAAAGTATTTTTAATTCGGGAACGACGTGCCCACCACTGGTCACGAATTGTAGTGCTCCATTTTCTTGTTTAGATTTGAAAAATCAAAAGAAATTGAACTGCATGAAGAAAAGTGAAACCAAAATAAGAAACACTGTAATACAAAAAAAGAACTAGTAAACTAAAATGTGGACCCTGAACTGAAACAAGTCTCTTGTATTTGGTGACTTTCGGGCTAGGACAGGGGTCTGAAAACAAAAGTGGAAAAAATGGATGGTCATAGTGCAACTAAGCAATGAGAATTGGAAGAGGAGGCAAAACAAGAAAATGGTTTAAAACAGATTTTGGAAAAGAATGGACATTAAAGATTTCAGTAATAACGAAGAAGTAGATTCGTCTGAAAGTACATCTGAGATATCTAAGGACGATCTTTGAAGACAGTTAAAGCTCACTACTTATGCCCCGGGCGTAAAAAGGTCCGGAGACCACTCTCACTCCAGCTGCGTAGCTGTGCTTCTGTAGAGTTTAATCGCAAGAAAACATTATTCTCCACGGCGTTTGGAGTACCGCTTTTAGCGTACAATTTGCTGGCGGTTTTGCTAACTACTTTTGTGAATATCAACGGTGTTGTCACTTTGTCAGGCGTTCTGTTGCAGTTAGACCATAAGTAAGGATTTCCAAAGAGAGCGGCGGAACTGCAAAAGCAGTTCTTACTACCAGGAAGAATTAGTTTTCTCCATTTCCCGTTCGGAAATGCCGACTTGAACCTCGCTTCTCATCTTTAGCCCGCTGGTACCGGGCTTTAAAGACCAACATTCTTCACAGGTGAGAAAGACACCTAAGACCATAAGAACTGTGAAATCACAACTGAAGCTCATTCATTTACTAGAACAGCCGATTTGATCCCAGTTCCTGGAGGAATTTGGGAAATGCACAGCTTAAAGAAAGGGATAATAAAAGCCTTTGAACACGACAGTAGTCGTGGAGGGATTTTTGCTCGAGCATTCAGACTATCTCAGAAGTCAGGATACTGCAGAAATCAGTCACCCAGGATCCGGTCTCAAAAGTTGTACTTGTTTGGAATAGGAAAGGAAAAATTAGTGAAAACATTTGAGGAGGCGAACAGGATTCCAATAGAGGAAGATATGTCTCGGAAGGATTTAGACCTTATATAATCGCATGATTTCGAGATTAAACTAGGAAGAGCCGGAAAGCATGGCGTCTTTTGAGGAGCCGGGTAATCAAGATCAAGATTGGTATCGCGGGTGTTAAGGAAAGGATCAAAAGGGGACTTCCACAGGTAGGAGTATTATCTCCATTTCTGTGGATTAACACAGTTATTTCTTTGCCCTTGAGACTTAAACGGACGGGCGTCCACATCATTGGCGAGAGATGAGTTTATATCTACTACCGCTAATATCATGATTGAATTCTCTTCTAGTGGTGGAAGGGTTGTATAAGAAACAGCGTGTCACTACAACGTGAGCAAAACAGAAAGATAGTCTACACTAGGAAGAGACAGGATCTGCAATTTGCAGCACTTTACACCAGAGCCTTTGGATCTTTGATCAACGTTTCTAGGGAGGCCAAATATCTGGGCGTATACCTGGATTTAAACCTGACATGGAAACATCATCTTGAATAAAGGTCCCGAAAAGCGAAGGTGATGTTGCATCAATGTTAAAAATTTTGTGGACCCAGGAGGGTATCACACATATATGCAAAAAACTTTGGCTTCCACCGCTAGATCTGTTTACGAAGAAGACAGTAGTGAAAGCAGCACTCAGGATGCAGTAAAACGATGCATAGCACTTATTAGGGACGGAGCATGTGTCTAGGAAATTCTTGGATCACCTAAAAGAGATCAGAGAATTCATGATGTTCAAGGACACAACCAAGAGGGTCAGGACAACCGAAAGGTTTCACAAAACTCTCTTTATTGAGGAAAGAATCTTCTCCGAACAAAAAAATTTTTGTTGTTATGCTAACTGGAGAAAATATGCCTTGGTTTAGAGTAATGTTGGAGCTAGTTCGTGTGTTAGACCACTTAAGGGAGGGTGCAGAGCGGGAAGGTAAAAGGACAATCAAGCAGTGACCAGATGCAATTGAATGTGTACAAAAGCACAGTGGATGTTCCCCGTAACACTTTGTTGCATTTCACTAACTATACGGACTGAAGGAAGCAAAAAAGCCATAACCTAGCAAAATATGGGGCGGCTGTGGAGTTTCAAGGCCCATAACCATACTTCGCCATTGACCAAGGCTTTGTAAAGCACCTAGATGAGGAATGGACCATACAAGATCACCAAAATTGGTGGGAAAAAATGAAATCCTGTTGACAGGCTAAGAAAGAAATTAGGCTCTCGTGAGGGCCCACCAGAAGAAAAGTTTAAAGCATGGAGGAACGAAAAAGTACCCGAAGAGAGAGATTGTCTTCCATACCCCATAACGATAGTTGCATACAATAAAAAAAAGCTCTAATAGACACATTATCCTAGTGATTAATTTAAATTTTTATTCAAAATCTGCAAGAAATGTATAAAAGCTGAAATAAAATCCACAAAAGAATTTTAGATTTCTCACAAAATTTTGAAAACTGGCAAAGTGACTAAATAAAGATAAAATTGATAAAAGTAGTCAAAATACACAATTTTCCAGATCATACAAGATAAAATTCTAAAACACATTCAAGACAAAAAAGGAGAATAAAGGAAATAGTGATATGATACAAGTTTTTATGCTGATTTGATTAGCGCTATTATTAATTTGAGCAACCAGCATTCCGGAGGGTTATGTAGAAATGAAACTTGAAATTTGTTTCATACCTAGAAAATTTCTCGGTACAACTTCTTATTACTTCCGGAATTACTACAGCAGTTGTGGCGTAATCTCAATCAAATCATTATTGAACTACAATTACATATCAAATTTATACAACGAGTCAATTCCAAGACACAAATCGTGCCAAGTAACGTACCATAAGAGAATCTCATAAAAGTAGCGACGTCGTGAGCAAATCAATATCGTTACCGGGGCCACGAGTCAAACATGTATATATATATATTAATCATGACAGCGGAATGCGGGAATTTAGTGATATGTTCATTTAATGGTAACTTGTGCTGAGCGCAATTCCTTAATTTTAAAATTAAACACAATAAAACTAAACGCCAGTCAGCGCATTTCCTCAAATCGAAGAAAGTGTGCTACTTCGTAATTCTCTTCACATTGTGCAAGACGCGAGGTGAATTTTGAAGTTAAAAAGTTACGGTTTTGTGGCTTGCAGGTAAAAGTGAATGACTGTTCCCATTCCCAGATGACATGATCTCATTTAAAAATGTACCATATTAACCGAAAACCAAAGAAGGCTACTGGCATTTGCAGAAGTATAATAAAATCAGTACAAAGAAGCTATAAAATTTTAACGTACATTCTCATGGGAATGAGCAGCAAGAGTAGACTAAATTATTATAAATCAAATTATGTAGTTTAATCTTAATCTCTTCAGAGAGGAATTTTTTTAAAGGTATTTAAAAATTATTTATGTTTCTGTTTTATTATGTTTTATTCATTTTACATTGAAGCCTATACAGCAAGTCAAAAAAAAGTTCACTATATTCTTCAAATAATCAAGAGGTCTACAACCGTCTTGACGTAGAATGAAACTTAACTGATGTTAACTTTTTTCACTTAGAATAATTTTAATTAAAAAAAAAATCAAACATATACATATGTTCCAGTATGAAGAGGGCAAGTTATTGATACATTTCTCCTATGTCGCAAGCAATGCCTCAAGTGGAGCAAAGGGTTATTAATAACACTAAGCCTAGCCTTATACTATGGACACACAAGTAGTATCAATACCATGGTATAGATACCATGTCAGATCTTTACCATGTAGTATAGCCGACCCCTGACACACATGCGTTCGTGGCATAATTTAACGTATAATGTCAGTGAATTGTCGAAGTAAAAGTTTGTAGTAAAAATGTCACCGAAAGAATTAATCCGTTGTTACCTAAATAATTTATTATTAATAAATATGCTAGAGAGGGCAAATATAGAGCTGGAAATGTAAGCAAGACACATTAAAGACAACTCTCATGTCACATAACTGTTACTTATTTTAACTATTTAATTTTCCGCTATGAGGAAATGGTGCTAATGTAAGTAAAAAGGTGCATATACTAGGTTTGAACAAGAGGAAACCAGCAAAATTTATCGGATTTCAATACTAGGTACGTTCATGGTATACTAGGTACTTCATTTGGTATCTACCTAGTATTTGGTGACACACATGTAGTATACCATGTGGTATTCGAGTACCATGGTATCGAAACCACATGTGTGTCCATAGTATTAAACGCAATAATGAATTAGGTATTAAAAAAGTAGGTTTATAAAAAAATTAATAAAATGAAAAGTAAGGCAGAGGAGTGAAAGAAAAAATGAAAAAAATCTAATACCCTAGACAGACTATCTCCATAATGACTCCATCTCCATTTAATTTTAATTCTCAAAATATTTGTCAAAAAGCAAACCTTTCTTTATATTATTTGTCAAAAGGCTAATTTTGATAACTTTTTCAAGTCATTTTGAAAGTCTGCTTGATATTCTTTTCAAATGAGGTAATTTCAAATGGAATTATTATGGAGATAGTCTGTCACGCGCCCCACGTTTTTCGTTTTAAATCTTACAAATATTTTCATAACCCCATACAGAGGCTAGGAGAAATTTTATTTTATACTTTTTAGTCCGTTACAAAAACGTGGTATAATAAAAAATTTTTTTATTTAAATAACTATTTTCTGCTTTTTAGTCTTGAGTGGATGAAATTTTGCAATCGATTTTAAACATCTTGATGAGATTATGACAGACACATGTGCCAAATTTTAGGTTTATTTAAATTTATTTTCACCTGATCTTATTTGGAATAAAAAACTTGCTTCACGTTCCTGACTTATCTCTCTACCCCTTAATTCAGAGTATCTCAATTGATATGATTCTAGTTGAGTTGAGAGATGTGTACTTCGATCTCACTTGAGCCATTCGTTCCGTGGAATTTGCGCGTTCGACATTACGCTGCTTTTCGGGAACTTTTTCTGTTCGCTTACGCCGTTTGACTAATCTTGACTTAACTGCTTCCAATTCTTATTGGAGATTTTTGGTTTTCCTTCTCTAGGCGTCGCTTGCGTTGGATGGCTGCCTCCTTGACCATCATAGGAATTGTCACAAATGCACTAATTGTCAGGACAATCTGAATGGGGTTGCTGTGTTCAAATCTCTAGCTCATCGGGAATATAGTTCAAAATCAATTGCACAATTTATATCGAACAGATAAACAGACAAACAAGAAAGCGAATTATTATTTCATTGTCATTCAGTTTTGAGCTATGTTTAAAATTTCAAACCTCTAACTCATCGGGAATGTAGTTTAAAATCGATTACAAAATTTGTACCGAACAGATAAGAAAGCGAGCTAATAAAAACGTTATAATAAATTTTGTTGAAAATTTAAATTTAAAAGAGAAGATTTGAGAGCGAATGAATACTTTTACTAAATAGTGTATTCTGTAGTGTTTTAATTCATTTGCCGCAAATGTATTCATCAGACACTTTGATTTTCGCACACAAAATAAAATCATCACATCAGGATTTTGAGACAGACACTTGGAAAAACTTTACATGGGACTCGTACAGACGCCGAAATTTTTTAAAAAATATCATGTTAAAAATTTATATAGTTGTATCACTTCCAATTTTGATTTTTTCCAGTAGAAGTCTTGAATATATAATTACTGAAGTCAATTATTTTAATTTTTTTCCGAAAATAAATATTTGTATGGTGTATTTAAATAATTACAAATAAAAGAATATAAAATAAAAGTGAATCTTTTTAAATAATAAACATAAAATATATAATCAGCCTTATATGATATAGATATAATTCATCTCATAAAACTCTTCGGTACAAAATTTTGGAGAGATAGGTTGTTTCCTTTCCGAATTTTGTCCAATAATCTGGAAATTCAATATGGCGGCCCGAACAAGGAGCTTATTTTTGTTTTTCTGACTTGGAATTTCATAAAAATCATCTACATTGTACACAAGCTTTTAAAGTGGTAGATTGCTTTCCTTTCGAATTATGTCCAATAATACAAAAATTCAATATGGCGGTCCGACCAAGGAGTGGGAGAATATGAGCTATTTTCATTTCATTGGTTAAGCGTCTCATAAAACTGCTCCTTACTAAATTTGAGAGCTATACATTTGATTATGCCTAATAATGCAAAAATTCCGGATGGCGGCCTATTGAAGGAGTGGCGGGATTCGCCCCATTTTCGAACTTAGACCTACAAATTTCCTGAAAGTAATACATACCAAATTTCAGTCTTCTAGCTCAATTCTTTCTCGAGTTATTGTGTATACAGACAGACGGACGGACAGACAGACGGACGTTCTTCTGTCCTAGCATTATTGGTTCCATGCGTTACAAACGTTGGATCAAAATTAACATAACCTATCTCTCGCATAGGGTATAAAAAGAAGACTGAAGAATTTTTAGAAGAATAAAAATAAAAAGAATAAGATGTCAAACACGAATAAGAAAATTTAGTGCAGAAGAAGATAATTCAAAAATTTTAGATTAAAGGTTTTAATTGTGAAAAATCGTAAGAATTTCCGCCCAAAAATTTTTTCATTGGTGACTCCGATAATTTTAAAACAAAGAAGAAAGAAATATTCCATCAAGAAAGAAGAAAGATTTTCAGCAAATAAAAGTAAAAATTTTTCATCGAGGAAAGTTTTGCAGGAGCGGAAAAAGCTAAGGAGGAAGTAGAAATAAGAGTTTTTCGGAGTTTCTTTGGTAGAAAGCGGAGAAGCCGAAAAACGAGAACTCAGAACCAGAAGAAGCAGAGGAACTTATCGGGAAACATGCATTCAAAGGAGGCCAGGTAGTGAGGAGAATTTTTTAGAGGTCAAGCGGCGAATTTGATCAAAGTCAAAAGGAGAACTTGGCAAAGAACATAAGGGAAGGTGAAGGAGTTCGTAAAGGAGCAGATTGCGGCCACTAAGGAAATTAAAAAGATAAGTACTGCTTGAGTTTTCTATTCGTTGAGTTGTTTCTTTTTTTTAAATATGCATATACACCTTTCTTAAGTGACCGTGCGTTGCCTTCCCTACATTAACATACCTGTGTTTAATTAATTAGAGTAAATTCAACAAGTGAAGTAAAATGGTGCACAATATATTCGGTTTTCCCTATATACAGTGTTTTTGTTCCGTCTCAGGGTGAGGTGTTTTGGTCCCGCTAGTTACCCACACTCAGCTTGCCGAAGCGATACATGTACGGAAGGAGGTAACATGTAACACACGAAAGAAGAAAGAAGATTTTCAGGAAGAAAGAAAAAAACTTCTCAAGTTTTCAAAATATTTTCTTTTGAAAAAAGAAAAGGTGAATCGTATAAAAATTATTTAAGATCTTTTTTGTACAATACAGACAACTAAAATTTTTCATTGACAATTTTCGCACACATATATTTAATTTAAAATTATCTTAAACCTTGCAGGATAAATATATTTCAAGAAAAATATATAATTATTATTCCGCTTTCAAAAAAAATTTTAAATTTTATCGCCACGAAAAGTTGTTTCCTCCGCCAAGAAAAGCTGTTCGAAATTTTTACGTTTCGCAAGTGACTCTAATGTAATTTAAAAAATATATTAATATAGAAGAATGAACTTAAACTCATATAATACATTGTACATTATAAAATATAATATAATATATTTGAGATTTCCATTCTTTTCAATAATGTCGGTGCAAGTTGGAGACAGCATTGACATCCCCTCGGAAATTAGTTCTTAATGGTAAATTGCCCAGAAGCTTGGTTTGTGCAAGCTGTAGCACAATTTAATAATAATATTGGTTGGCAATACCAAATACGAATACCTTTTATTGTCACTACCCCCAGAAATTATCACGAAAGATTTGGATGTTATTCGGACTCCTGGTAAACCGAATATGAAAATTTAAGAAAGGTTTTACTGTAGGGGTTCCCTGAATTCGAAGAAAAGAAAAAGTGACTTACAATAATTATTAAATATTTTGCGTTGAATAATTTTAATAGACCTTCTTTCAATTTTGATAATAGAAGGAATATATTTAGAAACTATTTTAATTTTAAACCTAGAAGTAGATCCAACAGTGATAACAGATTCAATAATAAAAATCTTTGCTAGTATCATGCAAAATTTAACAATAATAATAGTAGTTCGTCTAACAAAAGTTTTCCAAATCCAAAAAACTGAAAAGCCCGTCAGCATTCTTAAGCAAAACTTGTATTAATAATTCAAAAAAATTATTTATCTTTAACAAAGAAAATAAAGTTAATTTTTAATGGATACTGGTACGGATTTATCAATCATTCCGCGTTCTTCCTATCTTCATCTTAGTCATAATTCAAAATTATCACGTTCAGCAGCAAACGGATCAAATATTAATACTTTTGGTATTTGTTCGTAACCGAATTAAATCTACCCAACATTCATAATTCTAATTTTGAATTCATGTAATTTGATTTTTGTTATAAATTTCACAGTCAGCAATTTTACGTACCGTTGCAAGAAAATATTCTTGAGGTGAATGCATCTGAATTTTATAGAAAAATGATTCAAGTAAAATTGCTGAATGCACTTGGAGGAAATTTATGTGTAAACAAATTGCCGGTGAATTCTGAAAGTGAATTTGATACCTTACCTGTTTGTTTTCTTTTGTTTTCTTTTTTTTATTGATTGTACGATTTTAATTTATAGATTTGTTAATTTAAGCATTTTTTGATTATAAAAGGCAAAGAGTTAATAAAGAATGTTCAGTTTCAATAGTGAATCAAGTCTATTACTTTTTGCCTTTGGTGAGGCTGCCAAGGGCACTATTGAGTGAATTTGTGCACTGGTTTAAGAGCCTGAGCACAACGCATCAATTCCGATAGTTTATGTACCTTAGCAAGTTTCAACAACAACATTTCACTCAGCGGCGAGTAAAATAATTCGTCGTCCATAGTAAAAACATTTTGGTGACCCCGACGTGATTCAGGTGAAACACTTGAATCGCATACAGGACAGTTCTGTAATTGTGCAATCATCCCAGAATTAAGAAGACAGCAAAGATGGAGCAACTAGCCAAGCATCAAGTTGAGGTGGGCCAAACCATCCAAAAAATCATCAGCAACTACAAAAAAGACCCTGCTGACAGGAAGACTCGACAGTATTACGAAGAACGTTTGCGTCGACTCGGCGAGCAATGGGAGATGTTCGAGAGCAATGACAACGCCATTAGGGCCTTACCAAACGTTCCAATAGAACATAAATACTTCACTGAGGAATATTACGATACCATGTCGAAGATCTACGAAGATTACCGAAGTCAATTTGAAGAGAAATTAATGAGCTTCAAGGAGGACCAGATCTCTGCAGATGCCGGCCAGATGAATAAGGGAGTTAATTCCAAGTCATACCACTTCATTGTAAGTCCAGGAGTTAAGACAAGGAAGACGCTTGTTCAAGATGCAGGTATCATCGAACCCAAGGAAATTAACGTTGTCGCCAAAGACATTCCACGATCCAATATTACCATTCAAGATGAAGTAAGCGATGCCGTACGCATACACAGAAGACAACAAGGGATTATTAATTCTCTCCAACGTTTAATTAAGAATTATCACTAAAGCTTCCTGAATCAAACACAAATACCAACACGACTGGTGCATCCATGGTGCGATTACCAAAGGTAGTGCTTCCGAAATTTGATGGAGACTACCTTAAATGGAAGGAATTCAGCGACTTATTTACGGAAATGGTCCATAAGCACCCAATGCCAAACTGCCAAAAAATGTTTTATTTGAAGACCAACCTACATGGAGAAGCAGAGAGACTTCTAAGACATTATTCAGTATCCGAAGAGAGCTATGCTACTGCTTGGAAGACACTTCAAAACAGATATAACAACAAAAGACTACTGGTCGCCGCATTGATTAATAAACTGCTCGCCCAACCATCGCATGTATCTGAGAATCCATCAGCTACGGCAATTAAAGGTTTACATGATACAACGCAAGAGTGTCTATTGGGCCTGCAGAATTTAGGAGTTGCTGTTGACAATTGGGATCCATTGATATTACATATCCTCCTAAAGAAGTTAGATAAAGCCACACACGCTCTTTACGAGCAATCGCTGACCAACCCAAGAGAGCTACGGGATGTAACCAGTTTTTTGTCGTTTCTGGAAACTCGCTTCCAGTCACTAGAAGCACTCGGCACTAAGGCCAGATCAGCAATCGATCAGCAAAGGATACACCAGCCAAAAACCAATGATGACACTTGCAACAACAATTTCTAAGTGCGCATCATGCAAAGGTAACCATCCCCTCTATGCATGCAAGGAATTCATACAGTTGTTGCCAGAGGACAGATTAAAATTAGTACAAAGTTAATTCCGGTTTAAGACGAGATTTCGTTTTTCCATTCATTATCGCCGAAATAAATAAGCCAATTATAGGAGCAGATTTCCTAATTAAATTCAATTTATTTAGTGGATCTTAAAAACAGAAAATTAATAGGCGCTATTATAAATTTGAGCATTGAGCATATTTGATGATACCACATTTTAAATTCATAGCTTCCAAATCTTCCATATAGGATAGGAGCAATAAGCTTTGAGATGTCAAGTCCACCCTGTACGCGCAGACATCTATAGCATAAATAACTTTTTATTGAGCATGTAGAAGAAGGTGAAAACCCAAACCTTGACTTTAATTTTGATAGCAATATTTCTTGATCTATTGTGAGAAATGTTCTTAGGGTACTGCACCCTTTCTGAAGACCATTCTGACTTGGTGAAAGCAATTTGTGCTTGTTTTGAAAAAAAAAAATTATCTGGTTGTTAATTAATCTCTCAACAATATTGTAACCTGATCTTTGATGTAAAAGACAAAATATTTACTGGTTTGAAATCAGAATCGTGCTTAGGAGCATGGCACTTGTTAACGGAAACAATCTTGGCCATCTTCCATTTATCTGGAAAACATGAAGTGAGGAGACTATAGTTTACGATATATATCAAATAAGGAAGTACATCAGGCAATAGAAGTTTAATAAACCTGCTATCAACGAAATCCAGTCCCATGGCACCCGTCCTAACAGATTTGATGGCCAAAACTACATGAGCTTCAGATACAAAATCAAAGTAAAATGTTTCAGAGACGTTCCTTCGCATCCAGGTTGACACTTTCAGAGAATAACGGTTTGGCAATAATGCAAAGCAGGTATTTAACTCATCAGATTTAAAGTTAGAGTTTCGGTGTTTTCGGAGCTATTCCACCCATTCTGAGTTGAGGCCGTAGGCTTTTTATACCCTAGATGTGCGGTATTATAAGTTTAAGCAAACGTTTGTAACGCATAAAAATATTAATGATACACAGAAATAACCTATGTCGCCATTAATGAGAGAAGAAAGGAAATTGTTTAGTAAATGTCCCTCTGTCTGTCCATCTGTCCGTCCACTCGTTATCTCGAGAA